>BPLR01017974.1:0-98115 GCA_021605095.1 Caerostris extrusa | reverse complement strand
ACGTATTGCTATTCGATTCTTCCGCGGTGAGCTTGTGAAAAATTTTTGATTAATTTAGAAAATTCTTCAAGTAATTATCGCTCTCGCCTTCCCCCTCCTTTTATGTGTTATCACTTTCGTTGGAGTTGAGAAATGTTTAATTATTGAGGTGTTATTTGTTAATGATGGAATTGAAGGTTTTTAAAGGACAATGAATTAGTAAAAATAAATATATAAAAAGGTAGTTATTAAAATTAAGTGTTGAATCAACGAAATGTAATATTATTATCTTAGGGTTTTTGTTGTTGGGCTGTCTTCTAAGATAAATGTGTTTAGATTTGTAACTTAGAAATTTTAGAAATTAAGAGATGCTTTGTTTAATTAAAATTAAAATTAATTAAAATAAAGAAGAGCGCTTCTTCTTGCGAATTAAAATTCGTATTAAAAATTTGTTATCGAGGAGTTTAATTAAATTATGAAGATTTAATCGAGGACATTAAAAGAAAATTAATTAATTTTATAAATTTTTTTAATGTTTTTGACCTTTTACTATACCCCTAACCTTTATTCTATGAAGTCTATACTGACTTTTAATTGCTTGGGAATTAATTAAATTTATTAAATTTATTCATTTAAATATTAAATAGATTTCAGGGTTAAAACAGGATTCCATTTCTAGATAGAGATATCTAGTAAAAGGAGGCCCGAATGTGGTCGTGGCGCTCGGTACCATAGGTTTGAGTTGGAGTCCTGAGAAAAGACATGATGTTTTGTAGTGGATCGAAATCCACTTGGGAAACCGTAGGTCCTGGTCTAACACATCGTAGAGCGTTGTGGGGTATTGTTACATAGTTCGTAGCTTATCTTCGCTTACGCGTAATGTCGTGATAGTGCTGGGTGAGAGCTTGCCTTGCTTTCTTGTATTTCGTTCAATTATTAGATACTATAATTGGTATTAAGGAAAGTGATTGGTAAAGAATGATGAAAAGATCAAATTAAGTTTCAACGAATAGAAAATGTTTAATTTTTATTAATTTAATGAATGAGGTAGATAATGTTGATTTTAAGACTGTTTTTATAATTATTTTACGTAATATAATTTTTAATAATCATTACTTTCATTTAACTAAGAACTAAGCGATGAAAACAATATTTCTTGTTAGTCTGTCTTTCGTCGAAATAAATAAATTCGATGGTTTTCGAACACGTGAGCATGCAACATACAGCTGCCCATGGGAGAAACACGGGATTCTGAGGTTAGATTTTTTGGTGGTCGTTTACTGAAAATGATAATTGAAAAAATACAATACAATTAAAATAAAATCGGGATATAATAAGAAAAAACTTTAAAAAAATTCACAATAAAATACAAATGCAAACGATCGTTTAAGGTACACGAACACCTTCGAAGGAATTTTTGAAATTTTTTATCTTTGTACATTTTGGATTGAATGTATCTAAAAACTAATGATTTCACATAAAAAAATTTCATTATTATTTTTTTTTTAATTTTTATAAGCTAAAATAAGAGTAAAAATGGCCAAAAATTGATACTGTTACAAAACCTGAAATCAAATCAATATTTTTTTAAATTTCTAAGTTTGTATTTGTTTGTACTAACATTTTACAGTGAATAGACCTCTGGTAAATTTATATCTTTATTTTTATTATTTTGTGCTAGTTTAAATGCTGTCGACACAAAAAATTCTTCCAAAATTTGCATGTAATTCCAAGTTTAACAATTGAAATAAAAAATATTTATGTAGCTATAATCATTTCAGAGGTCTATTCCTGTAAATATTTATGAAAAACATAAATACAAAGTTTTGTAGCATTTGGATCAAAATTACTTGTGTTATGGTGTTTCACATGAAAACAAAAATCATAAAAATTCATTCTGAGAAAAAGCTAAAAACAACTTTTAATTAGATATGTTACTTTTAAAAATGTTGTAAAATATATTAAAATGCCATTGAATTATCAAGTTCATAGTCTTATTTATTAAAAAATATAGTTTTTGTTTTTTTCCTTAAAGCTGTAAATATTTTCTGAGCTTTGTTTTGAAAAAAAGTTAAAATTTGCTCGACAAACTTTTTTTTTACAACTTCCTGCTATTTGCAAAGGCTTTTTTAATATGAAATGACCTGAATTTAAAATATTTAGCCTTTTTGCAAGTGTTTTGATTAAATATATTCAAAACCTTTGAATTTCACATAAAAATATCAACTTTAACTATTCTTTATACAATTTATTCTTTAAAATATGGATAAACATTGCAAAAATGTGATATTGTTGCAAAATTTTTATAATTCAAAAATAAATAAAACATGAATAGTTTTTTCCTTTGCAAGTATTTTTATGCTGGAATATCCTTATGTAGGTAATATACTGTTTTCAAATTTATATCTCAATTATTTATACATTTTTTGTATGCTTAAAGTTTGTCGACACAAACTTTTTTTTAAAATTTACAAAAATTCTTAGTTTGAAAACTAAAATAAAAATAATTTATGAATTTAGGTTAATTTCCATGTTCTATTCCTTTCATACATTTAAAGAAAACTTTTACATGAAGTTTCAAGCATTTAGAACAGAAATATTTTTATTGTGATGTTTTGAATGAATACAAAATGCATAAAAATTCAAATAAGAAATAATTAAAACCAACTTTTAAATATAAATAAAAACAAATGTACATACATAAAAATGTTATTGAGCTTTAAATTCTCCTTTATTAATATAAACACTTATTTATTTGTTTTGTTTTCTTTAAATAACTTCCAACTTAAAAGTACCATTTATCAATTTTTTTCTTCGACAATATTTAAATCACTCAAATTTATAACTCAAATTCTTTGTTTTTCAAATAACAAAAGTTTTTAAAATAAAATGTCCTTGATTTTCAACTTGCAACTATTATAATACCTTTTATAAAATTTTAATGTTATCATTATATCAAATAATTGCAGAGTTTACTTCATTTTCACACTTTTCCAAAAATCCTTAAAATTCATCATCTTTCTTTAAAATTATATTGTCTATATTATATTATCTTGTTAGATCACATTTCATTTTAGAATTCTTAATCAAATACAACACATGTTGACAAACTTTAAGCATAGAAAAGTTCAATGTTTTTGATTCACAACTTTTCATTCAATATATTTTATTCCAATTCAAATTCAAACTTAGAAAATAAAAAAAAAATATTGATAATCAAATCAGGTAATACTTACATACATTTGATTTATTTCTCATAGAAATAATATAAATTTCATACAATATAATTTTCACAAAATTTAAAAGTAGTACATAAAACAATAATATTCAGAACATGAAAATTTTACGGTTATGTAGTACAGGCATCGAGACACGGCGCCATCCTTTTATTGTGGTATATCTTTCGTCTGTGGTGGAAACAAACTTTTACTCAACGATGAAATTAGTGCAAATAAAATTCTGCAATTAATTATCGAAATAGCAATAAAATAGTCATTATATTGTTCGAAAAATGAAGCTACGAATTCCTCTAATTGCAGTATTGCAACCCTAAAGAAATTGGCGGAAAATTCAAAATTCAGGGTTGCAAGATTGGCCCCTTCCTCAATGGTAGATTTTAAACGATTTTTTTGCAATTAAATACGAAAAAAACTGAATAAAAACTATCCTATCTCTCACGTTGGAACAAAACACACATTTAAAAAAAAAAAGTTAAAATCGGATGGTTAGTTTCGCAGTTCATCGCGAACAAACATCGTGACACGGGAATTTCAGCCATCTTTATTTTCTTAGAACAATAATAAAGTTGCCAATTTTTGCTTAACTAAACATTAAGCAATACATTGTTGCCACTACATTGGTTTGCCAAAGAAATTTTAAAAAATATTTAGGGGTGGGCCACCCTTATCACTTAGGGTTTAAAATAGATTACGACCGATTCGCAGACCTACCAAATATGCACAAAAATTTTCATAAGAATCGGTCCAGCCGTTTCGGAGGAGTTTGGCAACAAACACTGTGACACGAGAATTATATATATTAGATATATATATATATTAAAAGTTTCATTTATTTTTAGATATTCAATTTTTCATTAGTACAATAGCCTCGGGGAGGGTGGGGCCAAGGCCGTCTGGCAAATTTTCGAGGTAGAAGATTTTCTTTTTTTCTTTTATGTCAGTCCTACACCCAACGCTCTACCGTCATATTAGACCGGGGCCGTTTTTCAAGTGCTAATTATGTTTAATCTTCAAGTGCTAATAATTAATCATCAAAGCAGTGTGCGCGCTGGCATATTCAGTGTTATCGGTATCAATCGAGATTTGACGCGTTTGAAGCCCAAAATGAAATTGACAGATAATTTTGAAATTCCAACAACATCAGTAAGGTCTCAAATTCTAAATCGACCGTTTTTCAAGCACCAGCTTTTGGAGCTTTATCAGTTGAGCTGAATGTTCTACCAAAGGGCTCTTCGTCTTCAACGCGTTCTCTGCCTTCTTTGAACTGTTATACCACTTCTAAACATTTCTTTCCGATATAGGAATGCTCACCGAATGCCTTCTGCATTCTATACGTTCCGCAAACAAAATTTAATTCAAGTTCTTTGCTCAATGAATTCAGACATTTCAAAAATCGCCGGAATCACTTTTAGCGCCTCACCAAGCCAAGCGTAACTCACACACTAATGAATATTTTGACATCAAATTTCACACAGATGTCAAGGACAGTGCCAACAACCTAAAAAAATGAAATTCCACAAGCCCCGGGAATTTTAAATTGAAAATTGGTCTTACTTTTTTGACACACTAGTACGATTCACCGAGCTGTGTTTCTTTATGTGGGGTAATTAAGTTTCTCAGGAGGGACGATTTTTGTGCTTGTTTTTAACTCCTTCAAAAACAGTGCACCCCCTCCCACCTTTGTCCTTTGATTATTCTTCGATTCTTCCGCGGTGAGTTTGGAAAAAAATTTGTTTGATTAATTTAGAAAATTCTTTAAGTTGTTATCGCTTTTTTTCCCCATTTATGTGTTATCACTTTCGTTGGAGTTGAAAAATGTTTAATTATGAGGTTATTTGTTAATGATGAAATTGGAGGTTTTTAAAGCACAACGAATCAGTTAAAAAAAAAATTATAAATAAATAAAAGGTTGTTATTAAAATTAATTTGAATCAAAGGAATGTATCATTTATAATTAGGTTTTTGTTGTTATTGTCTAACGATAAAATGTAGTTTATATTATTAATTTTGAAATTTTAGAAATTAAGAGATGTTTTGTTTAATTAAAATTAAGGTTAATTAAAAGAAAAAGAGCTTTCGTTATTTAAAAGTTTGTAATTAAAATTAAATTATAAAAATTTGATATCGATCAGTTTAATTTGATTATGGAAATTTAATTAAGGAATTAATATTTTTAATCAAGATAGATGGAAAATGAAAATGAATTCATTTTATAAATTTTTTTTATATTCTGACTTTTTACTATATTCTAATATATTATTAAATTAAAAATTTTAATTAAAATATTTATTTTTAATAAAAAAGAATATTTACAAATAAAAAAATAAAATATTATAGATAAATAAATAAAATATTTGCAGTAAAATATAATATTTAAAATATGTCAAAATATTTTAATAAAAATTTTATTTTATTGATATGGGAATATAAAATAATATGTAAATTATTTTTTATTTTATTAATATGTCATTATTCTACACTATTTTATGAATATTATTTATATATTTTATACACATTATAAATAAATATTTACTTACATGGGCCTAACAGCCGAGTGTCAAATGTTTCGTGCTCGAGTTCCGACTGTGCCATTGAAGTTTGTAGTGGTTCTGATTCCTCTTTAGGACGTAGGCCTCTGTCAATACAGACAAAAAGTAAAGCCATCATTTTCAGAAAAGGTCATGCTAGATCTCCATATGAAGATATTTTCCTGTTTGATGATCTGATAGAATGGGTCAATCAAGTCAAATATCTTGGCCTAATTCTCGACAGCAAATTAACATTCAGAAACATTTTCACACTGTAAAGACAAAATGCTGGAACAAATTACATCTTAGTTTGCCGTTAATAGGAAAATATTCTACTTTATCTTTACAAAACAAACTTCTTTTATACAAACAAGTCCTTAGACTAATCTGACTTAGGCAGCACCATCTGGGGCCTTGCTGCAAAAACAAACAGAAACAAAATCCAAGTTATCCAAAATAAAATTCTTAGAATAATTACTGGAGCTCCCTGGTTCATTCGAAATGACGTGCCGCATCATGACCTACAAATAGAATCAATAGACGATCATATTCCGAAGCTTTCAAGAAAGTTGCTTCTAAATATCAAGAACCATAAAAATAATTTAATTAAAGCTCAACTATTCTTCTCCCACAACGAAGGTAAATACCATTATCCATATTACACTACAGGATGGAATCACGACCTCAAGCCTCCTAATTTCTTCTATGATCCATCTTCAATACTACTCTTCAGTTCTAAGAAATATCCTATCGTCCTCTCTTCTGCCTTGGCAGGGTGTACTGCGGAACTATATTAAAAAGAAAGAAAAAAAAAAAACATTCCATTTCTGAAAACACCCTGCCCTGCAGTAACAAACTTTACTTCCGATCTTCAGTTTCAAATGTTGTTCGTATGTTTTCTGTCTCCTTAAAGTTTTTTTTTTAGTTTTGTGATTGTATATTTGTATATTTATAATTCCTATTTATTTTCATTATATATGTATTTATATGTGTGTCTGCTATGTATTTACGTATTTATATGCTTCTATTGGGCATTTATGTATTTTGATATTGCTTCATTGTCATCTCCTAGTTTGTCCGCCCCCTTTTATATATATATATATATTTTTAAACTTCTTTCCATCCTATTAACTGTTTCCTTTAAATTTTTTAATTCCTGCTAATTCTGTGATACTTTGTCTTATTATATTTGAATTTTGAGCAGATGTGCACTACGTGCACACGTACTCGACTCTATCCAATCTAGTAGTAGGACGTCGGTCCCGTCCACTTTTAACCGTAGGTCTTGCGTCCGTAGCATATCTTAAAACTACATGTGCCCCCTGAGATGTGTAAATGAGCAATAACAATGTATCCCTTCCATATGGCATAAAGTTTGTCTCTGCATTAGAAAAAAAAAGAAATGTATATATATGTATATAATAAAAATAATATATCTATTGAATTGTCTATGATGCGATCAATACAATTATATATATGTATAAATATTGTTCAAACATATTATATTTCGATTTTTAATTTACTGCTAATTAAAGAGCTCTATATTTAGAAATGTTTGCATATTTAGTGTGTGTTTGATTTTTTTTTTCTCGCTTGCAGTTTTATTGCTGTTATAAATTCAAAAATTTTAATCGAGTAAAAAAATGAAACCATTTTGTTAAATTTAAAATTAAAAAAAAAAATTACAAACGTTTAAAATTGTTATTTAATTATTTATTTCCAGTTTTTCATTGGTGTCAGTTTTCACAAATATTATAAAGTAATTAAAATTACTGTATTCGTAATTATAATTTCAAAATTCAAGAACTTCTACCCTAGGTACATGCGTCTTTCAGATCATTGTGAACTCGAGATGGACTTTTGTATATAAAGCATCATATTTACTAAAGGCTAAACATACTATAACATACGTGAACATAACATAGCATAATTTACTGTTGTTATCCCTGTGGCATCGGTTTGTAATGTAATAAAAATTTGGCATGATTTATTAGGAAAAACTATGACCATTTTTACAACTCTGTTCTAAGCTTTAGCTCGTGTAATGTTTAATATTTTTAGCTAAATAAATAAAATAATATATTTTTCTTATTAGTTTAACGAAATTGACAGTCTATTGATGTTGAATGATCCTTTGCTTAGTTTTTAAAAAAATTAAATCAGAGAGAAGAATCTGCCCATGAATTGCATTTTCTTTTAATTATTTTAATTGATTTTACTAGACAAATTCTAGGTTTAGATTCTTGAAATTGATCTTCTTCTTCATTGGTGCAACAGCCCCTTTATGAATTAAGACCATCTGCCTTGGACCATTTTGAGCAGGAGATGGCTTTGAAGGGTAGGATTGTCAGCCTTACGCCCAACGCTCTACAGCAAAATAAAATTGTGACATTTAAAAAAATTATGATGGCAAAAATGTAATTTCAAGAAATAAAATTATTTATTTAAACCAAAATGTTTAAAAATAGATAGCATTGTTGAGAGCTCCGATAGATAAACAATGTGACTTTAAAACATGTTTGGACTAAGGATTTCGAAATTTAGGTTTTTATTAAGTTGTATTATTAAGTTGTTAGTATTATTAAGTTGCATGTAGCGCCACTCCATAATGTCTCAAGTTCTCAATCGATTATTTTCTGCACTATGAGATAAAAAACAACTAAACTTCTTAATATGGAACTTCATCATTTTTTTTTTTTTTTTTGTACGCCTTGGATAGAACTTTAACATAGTATCTTATCCATACGTTTTTATTGCTGCGATTGTTTATTTCTGATTAATTTTATTTTTATGTATATAATATCTAAATATTAATTTCTACTAATTAAAGGTTGTGGAACCTTATTATTTCATCATACAATCATTATTCATATATCTTATAAAACTCAACTATCGTGGTTTAATATGTGATTTTAATATTTATTTTATGCTAAGCGAAATTATCCAAAAGCCTCAATGGTTGATATTTTTATTGATTTAACGTTTTTTTTTAAAAAAGATCCCCAAAAAACAGGAAAGCTAACTTAATTATCATTTGATGTTACATAATCTTGTTCAGTAGTTGAAATATGTGGTAAATCCATGTATATATAAATATTAATATTAAAATTAAAAATATGATATAATAAATTCAATATTAAAAATTGAAATTTGAAGATTGATAATTTGAAATTCATAAACAGATTTCAAATTTTCTTCTGAATAAGAAAATGAACATTATTACGAAGATGTTTTCAACCTCAGTCCATAAACATCTCAGGGTAATAAAGGTTGCTATTGAGAGAGAGAAAGGTATGTGGTTTTTAATATTAATGTTATTATTAAGGAAATTGGCCCAAAAGTACAATTTTTTTTTTTTTTTTTTTTAAATATCACCCAAAAACGTTGACGTTTTGGAACGCTAACATAATCTTAATGTGTTATATAATCTCGTTCGTTAGTAAAAATATGTGATAAATCCTGTCAATACTTGATAAATTGAGATTCATAAACAGATTTCAAATTTTCCTACTCACTTTAAATCTATATTATTACGAAGATGTTTCTATAATCAGTCCATAAACATCCCACGGTAATAAAGATTGCTATTGAGAGATGGAGTTTTTAAGCATAGGGTACGTGACTTTAATATTCATGTTATTCTAAAAGAAACTGGCTAAAAGCCTCAATGGTCGATATTTATATTGATTTAATGCTTTTTAAAAATATTACCCCAAAACAGCTACGTTTCAGAACGCTAACTTAATTACAATTTGGTGTTATAAAATTTTGATCCTTAGTAGAAATATGTTATAAATTCTGTCAATACTAAAAGATGAAATTTGTAGATTGATGAATTGAAATTAAAATTGAACTAAATGGAAATTCATTGGTAAATTGAAATTCATTGATAAATTGAAAAGCATAAACAGATTTCAAGTTTCCTTATCCACTTTAAATTAATATTATTACTAAGATGTTTCCATGCTCAGTCCACAAACATCCCAGAGTGAGCTTCCTGTGATTCTTTGACACCTGCACAGCGGCAGTCCATGCCCATGTGTCCCTTACCTTGGCAGGAGGGGGGCAGGTTGAATTTCCCTCGTCGCCTGTCGTCGGTTTTTGTGGTGTTTAAAATAACATCATTTGGTGCTGTCAGCTGTCGCGGCGGAGATTATCTCTAAATAAATACCCCGTTTAGGTGTAAGTAGTTATCATTGGTCCAAGAGGAGCCGCTTTTGTTGAGTCTTTTCAAGAAAAGGAAGCGTAGTGTTTGGTAGGGGGAGGGGGCTCTGAGGTGCTTCCCTCCCCCTCCACATCTGTTGCGCCGAATCTAGGGACGAACGTCTCGCTACAGGTCTTCAAGATCCAGATCTATTTTCGGATGTGCCAAGCATCGTGTGCAGTTCTCAAGAATAGTGTTGTGTGTTTTATTTGGCTGTGAAATATAATTACTGATAAAATAGTTGGCAAAGAGGAGGTTTGGCAAAAAAATATGATTGGGTTCGATGACTGCATTCCAAATGAGATAGTTCTTCAAATATGTGTCTATTTAGAAATGCTTCCAGTTCTTCTTTATAATCTCCCCCCCCTTTGAAAAAAATTATATTTTATAAAAATTCAGTAATTTGAATATAAAATGCAATAATTAATAAAATACTACAATAATAATAAAAATAGAATATATAATACTTAAATACAATACTTTTTAAAAGTCAATCGACTATTTCATAAAATTCTGATTTCAGAAAACAGATCTTTTAAAAACTCCCAATTTTAGATGTTTGTACAAAATTCTTATCTCAAGAAATAGTCTCTCATAAAATAAAAATATATATATATAAATAAAATAAAATAAAAAAATTTAAGTAAAGAATTTAACCCTCACCTTTCATATAGATATCATCATCTTCATTGGTGCAACAGCCTCATTGTTGGGCAGGGCTGTCTACCTACTGGCAGATTTCTAGACGAGAGATGTTTTCGTTTTAAGGAGTAGGATTGTCAGCCCGATGCCCTGCAGCCGTATTAGACCGGTACCTGCGGTTTATAGTGAATTTCGAATCACCACTAACATCCATAACAACATCAGGACTCGTCCTGCGGCACCAGAGCGCCAGTCACTCGGCCATCAGGTCTTATTTTTTTATATTACTCTTTAATTGTACTCACTACTATCTACTACTATTATTACTTCTTATTATCTTAAAAATTTAACCCTAACATAAACCCTAATAAAAATTTAACCCTAACACGCATATATATATATATGCGTGTATATATAAACGAATTCTTCTCAAAATTCTGAATTTAAAATATAAAAAACCTTCCGAAATTTGGATTCCACGACAAAGACTTTTCATAAAGAGTCATAAACAGTGAAATTTTAACAACAAAGAACCTTCTTACTTACATATATATTCAGTACCTCAAATGTAAAGGCTTACGATCAGGGCCAATAGGCAAATGTGGCACTTGTGAAAGTAAAAATGCTTTTACCTGGTTTTAATAGAATAGCATTGATAAACATAGTGAAATTTTGTTAATTTGATGTTCTTAAATGTTAGCCTTTGATCTGAGATTCTTTGCACTGAAACTGCAAATGTGTAGCAAATTTAATATTATCAGGTGTCTTACGGCGGGCTAAATCAAGTGTTCAAAATTTGGGGGGGGGATATCTACTAGAAATTCAAACCCTCCCCTCATTCACCACGGAAAGTTTTTTGCAAACTACAGATTTATCACATCCATTCCCGGCACAGACACGACTTCGTCTTCATTTAGTAAGTTACCAAGTCAGCTCCGAAACTACTGAGCTCTCAACTTTCCTCACCCCCATTTTGTTTTGCAATTTTTTTTTTTTTTTTTTTTGTGACATTTTTTTATTTATCCTAATAGATTATTTTGTCTTCAATTTCATTATGTAATCCAATATTAACCAACTTACATAAACCAACACACGACTTATATACCAACATACATCTTACATAAGCCAACACATGTCTTATATACCAACACATGTCTTATATACCAACACATGTCTTATATATAACATACATCTTACATACCAACACGTCTTATATGCCTTCTTATAAAATTTATGCTCACAAACCATTTTTAAACTACTAACTTTAGTTTAATAAAGAATATACTTTATTAATATATATTTCTCTTATATTTATATTTTATTTTAAAAATTAGAATAAATTTTATTTATTAATCTAACTTATTAACATTTAGAGCTAATTCTAATTTTAATTAGAATAATAATTTTAATTACAACCGCTAATTAATATTTTTTTTGTTTTCATTTTCAGCAAGATTGAGCATAGTTTTTAAATGACTCTTTTAACATTATAAATTTTAACGATTAATTTAATAATTAATAAAGCTACTTTAATTTAAAAATTATATAACTATTTTTTAATATGCAGTCTGTGCGTTAATTTTCACAATTCAAACATCGGTAATCTGGGTCTGAATGGCCGAGTGGCTAGCGCTCTGGCGCTCGGTACCATAGGTTTCGGGTTCGAGTCCCGGCGGTGCCATGGATGTGTGTAGTGGTTCGGAATCCACTTTAAGCAGTAGGTCCCGGTCTAATAGGATCGTAGAGCGTTGCGGGGGCATTGTTACTCCGCGCCCGTGGATTATCTTCAAGTTACACGCGCACCCTGGGTAATGCAAAGTGAGTAACGTCTGTGCAGTGTTTGCCTTAAGGCATCCAAGACCAAGCTGTCTAAGTGTTTGCCGGTTGCATTGGAACAAAAAAAAATATTTATTGATAAATAACGCTTTATCATAAATAATAATTGTTGGTACATTATTTATTTCTTTAAAATGTGTGAAAATTTGATAAATAATTTTTTTCATAGCAAATATTTAAATTGTAATTATTGAAATATTGATATTATTTAAGAAATAAAGACCAACACCAAAATAATCTATTTTCAATGTATAAAAATAACTGCAAAAAGAAAATTTTGTCAAAAATTAATTAGTATTTATAGTTTATTCAATATTTAATTCATTACAATTTAAAGACCTTCAAAAAAATTTGTCTAATCAAGAATTATTTTTAAACACAAGCATCGCTAAAGTTTTCATACTTTAATTGGATAATTTAAGAAATACCTTTACTCAATTTATTACTTCTTTAGTGACACAAAAGAAACTATTTCGTTATTTTCCGGTTTTCCGTTTAAAATTAGATTGAAAACAATTTGAATTAGATTGAACAAATTAGATTGAACAATTTGAAAAGCCTTGATTGAAAACAATTTTCTTAGTTTGCATATTGTAGATATTCCTAAAACTTATTGTTTTGCAAATCAATTTCCATAAAGTTATTTTGATGATTTTTAAATGCGTTTCTTTATATAATTTTCGAAGAGTCAAATTTATCTCTTTAATTAACTTTTGCAAGTCAAAAGAATTATATCTTAATAGTTTTTAGATTTCTGTGTTCTTTAAAAGAGAATGATGTTTCTATTTCACTTTATTTTTAGTCTTTTCAATTAATCCTGAAATATTTCAAATGTTTTTATTTTTGTTCTTTCTGAAAAATTATATCGTATTTCTCTTTGGTAACTAGAATAATAATCAACTTTAGGATTGTGTCAATTAGACAATCATTAAATAATTGGTAACAACCACTGAAGTGTGGGGCTATGCTAATTTCACGACATGCCAGTTGTTTTAATTAAATAAAAATAATTATTACACTAGGAATTCGAAACACTGGCATTTTTTTTTTTTATATGTTGTATAACAGATATAAGCAATATAACTATGCTGCATTTTTTGCATGGTTTTTTGAGAGTTGAAGTGGAAAAGATAATTTTCATTCTTACAGTATATACGTAATAATATATATGTATGTATAAAACTAAAAAATAATAAAAACAGCAATAAAAAAGCTTTGCATGCATGTTCGCATTTCTATTTACTGAAAATAACTCTATAATAAAATTTAAACAAAATGCGATTTTCCTTTGCTATAAATTTTGAATCTCGTATGAGTTTTTTTTATAGCTCAGCTAAAAGTTTATAAGAAAATTTTAATTATTTCTTTTTTATAATTGAATAAAAACTGAGTTTGAGTTTATATTTTTGCTTCTGATTAACTTTTTGTTTCTTAATCTGTTTCGATCCGTTTCAAATATATAAACTGGAAATATTTTTAATATTAATAAAAATTAAAATAAAAATTTGTATTCAGCCATTATAGAAAATTAAAATGTTAACATATTTCTATTATCTATTTATTTATCTACATGGGCCTGAATGGCCAAGAGTCTAGAGTTCTGGCGTTCACTGCCACAGGTTTTAGGTTCGAGTCCTGATGGAGCATGAATGTTTGTAGTGGTTCGGAATCCACTTTAAGCCGTAGGTCCCGGTCTCGTATGACTGTAAGAGCGTCACGGAGCCAAGTCAGACTTCTACGCACGGGTGCTGCATCAGAACAAAAGCTTCCCCTTTTCCCCCCATCCATGAGTAGATCATTCATGGGATGCCCTTCCCAAAGAGATGCTGAGTTTTCAAATGGCGAGTATTTCAATTTTAAATCATTTGCTAATGGAAAATGACAAATATATAGCAAATTCAGCTTTATACATAGTGTACCAACGATGACCTGCTACATTAAAATCACATTTTGACGCTATGAATTCCGATGAACAAATTACACAGCTCGTGAGTGTTCACAACCACTTTTTGAACGTAATGGAAGATTTTTTTCTATCCACTAATTTTTTAAGGCTAATCCCCGGCTTAGATACGGAAATAAAAATCTTTTAATTTAATATAATTTTCCACTAGAACGACAGTTGATTCCGCATAATCAATATGTACCACAGTGTACCTGTTATTCTATCAAAACAATTTATAGCGAAAACTCCAAGGAGTGCATCTGGAGATAGTTCCCAGTGCCCATTTTTTTTATACACGGGTGCTTTAGTTCGGTGTCAAGATAAAATGTTCATTATCATCATCCTCACCAGAAGCGCAACAGCCCTATTTTGAGTCAAGGCCGTCTGCTTATTGGCAGATTTCGAGATAGGAGATGTTTTCTTTCTACGGAGTATGTTTGTTAGCCCGACAAACAATGCTCTGCAGTAATGCTAGACCGGGACCTACTATTTAAAGGAGATTGCGAACCATTACAAACATCCATGGCACCACCGGGAACTTGCATCCGAAGCCTGCTAGTCACTCAGCCATCAGGCCCCATTTTTTTCAATGAAAAGTGATATTGCCGATATATTAGTGGATTTGTGGAGAGATTAAAAATATTTTGACTTTCTTCCTATAAATATTTCTTCTTCTAAGAAAAAAATTCTTATTTTTCAAAACCTATGGATAATGAATATTACTACCAAGAGGCACACTATACACTATAAAGGCATACACTACCCAGGGGCATGTGTAGCTTGAAGATTTACTACGGATGCCAGTAACGCTACCCCCTCCCCCTACCAATGCTCTACGTTCATATTAGACGAGACCTACGGGGGTTTAAAATGGATTCTGAACCACTACAAACATCCATGGCACCACCGGAACTTGAACAAAGTCTTGTGGTCCCCGTGGCCATCAGACCCCAGGCCCTAAGATAAAATGTTATTCAATATACAATTGTTTTAAGGATATTACAGATATTAAATGATTTTTGTTATGATTGCTTAATTGCTTAAAGTAATAAAAATCTTATTAAATAATATGTTGAACAAGATCCTCATGGAAATTTTCTAAATTCTAATTTCGAAGTTACATATATTCTTCACCTCAACAAAACTTCTTGAAATGAAGCACAGTACGATATTTACGGGAAAACTGTAAAAACAGAAACGCAACTACTTCTACAGAATACAAAGAAGCAACATAAAGTATTTTTCAAAACGAAGAAATGATCCCGAAAAGAAAATGGTTCAGCAGCATAACTTTTAAAATGTAAAGAAAATCAAAAAATAATTATAATTAATATTATATTGTACATTAATATATATTCAATTTAAAAAAACTTGTAATTAAAAATCTTATTCTTAATTCAAAATGTTATTCCCTTTTTTTTTTTTTTTTTTTTTTTTTTCTTTTTTTTTTTTTTATTTAAAAACTTATTCTCAATTGAAAAAGCTTTTACTTTTAACAATAGAATGTTCATTCTGAGAATTACAAAAAATTCATTCTTCATGTTCATTGTCGCAGCAGCCCCATGTTAGGTCAAGTCCGTCTGCCTACTGGCAGATTTCGAGACAGGAGATACTTTTTCTTTTTACGGGGTAATGTTGTCAACACTACGCCCAACAAATATTAGACCGTGATCTACGGTTTAAGATGGGTTACGAGCAACTATAAGCATCCATGGCACCACCGAGACTTGAACCTTAAACCTGAGGTATCAAGGGCCAGTCACTCGGCCACCAGCCATTACAGATGAATTTTTTAAAGTTATATTGATTTTAAAAGAATGATTATTTAAAAAAATATATTTAAGTTATACATTTATGTTATCTTAAAATGTATATACATTTTACAGAAATCCACTTACAAAGAATTTTAAAAAAATATATATATTAAAAATATGACAAACGAATTATTAATATTCGATCAAAATAAATTCTAATTTCTTATTTATCTTTGAAAAAAATCCTGATATATACCAAATTCAAATTAAAAAGATTTCATAATTTATTGAGTATTTTTATAAAACAAAACAAAAGAGTGAAAAGAGAACATTAACACTTTAAATCGTGTTAATGTGATTTGCCATCATAAACTTTTAAAAATATATAAGTTAAGTTCTATTTCTTCAGTCACATTGCTCAATGAGTAGCTGACCCCTCAAAAGTAAGGACCCATTCACGTCAAATGATTTCACATCACTGATTTTTTCGAAGCGTGATCTCCCATTAAGCCGCGTCCTATTGTTGTTCCCACCGCCCTTTGAACAGTTCGCCTTCGTTCGACTGCTACAGTACCTGTCGTACTCTTACACTGTTACTAGAAGTGCAACACCCTTTATGTTTTATTTAAAGAAAATCTCTTGTAAGTACAATCCAAATTGTAATCCCATCTGTACCGAAAACGAAAATTGGTTTCATGGGATTCTCAATGATGAAATAGTGAGAAACACATCAATAACGGTGCTATTTTTAAAAAATTGGTAGTACTACTGTGTTCAAAACGTTAGACCATTTCTCAATTTAAAATCCCCGGGGCTTATGGAATTTTATTTATTTTTCTTTTTAGGTTGCTGGTACTGCCTTTGACATCTGTGTGAAATTTCACGTCAAAATATTCATTAGTGTTTGAGTCACGCTTGGCTTTCTGAATCGCTAAAACCGATTCCGGCCATTTTTGAAATGTCTGAATTAATTGAGCAAAGAACTTGCATTGAATTTTCTTTGCGGAAACGTGTAGAATGTTGCAGAAGGCATTCGGTGAGAGTTCCTATATCGGAAAGAAATGTTTACAAGTGGTATAAACAGTTCAAAGAAGGCAGAGAATGCGAAGACGAAGAGCCCTCTGGTCGACATTCCACCTCAACTGACGAAGCTCACGTCCAAAAAAAAAAAAGATTTGGTGCATGCAAACCGTCGATTTACATTTAGAGACCTTGCTGCTGCTGCTGGAATTTTAAATGGATCGGTCAATTCCATTTTGGGCCTCAAACGCGTCAAAACACGATTGGTACCGCAAACACTGAATGCGCCAGCGCACACTGCATTGATTCGTTGTGACCTTTTCGCCAAAAATGGTACCCATATCGTCCCACAACCATCGTATTCACACCATGCGACTTCTGGCTCTTTCCTAAACACAAAAGACCACTCCGGGGACACCGTTTTGAGTCGATTGAAGAGATTCAACGTGAATGGCGGCGCGATTTGAAGTCCATCCCTGCCGATGACTTCTTAGCATACATTGAGGATTGGAAAAAAGTTGGCAGAAGTGCATTGTGTCCGGAGAGGATTACTTTGAAAGCGGCGTTCTCTGTCTGGCATTCGGTACCACAGGTATCGGGTTCAAATCCCGGCTTTGACATAAGTGTTTGTAGTGGTTCGAATCCACTTTAAGCCGTAGGTCCCGGTCCTAATAGGGATCGTAGAGCATTGCATGGGAATTGTTACTCCGCGTCCGTAACTTACCATCAAGTTACGCGCTCCCCTGGGTAATGCAAAAGTGAGTAACGTCTGTGCAGCGCTTGCCTTAAGGCATCCAAGACGTCCATGTCTGTTTGCCAGCTGCATTGAAAAAAAAAAAGATTTTCAGATAATGTGCCTTCTACGAAGAGAATTTTTTTCCATGAAAACGAATAAAATCCGAATTATTTATATATTTGTAGATTAGTTAGTTTGATCAAAATAGCAAACTTATATATGCCACCAACAATCTATTGTTAGGCGACGGTGAGGGGGGACTATTGACTTTTAGAAGGACTTTTAAGCGTAATTGCCCAGCATTTGTGAGTCATATGAGATAAAACCCCACCAGAAGTTTGATTATCAATGCGAAACGCTTTGCAAATGTTATCATGCCTATCAATTTTATCATCGAGCATTCTCGGATTGTAACAGGCGCCACCAGTGGAATCGATCTGACCTTTTCTGAATGCTAACTCATCATTCGGGCATATGGGTTAACTATGAATGGTGCCCTTAACTATAATCCTAACTACTATATTGCCTTTAACTATGAATGGTGCCCTTAGCTATGGTCCTAACTACAATATTGCCTTTAACTATGAATGGTGCCCTTAACTATGGTCCTAACTACAATATTGCCTTTAACTATGAAACGGCCCTTGAATATTAAATGAAATATTATTGATAATTCTGTAAATACTCAAAGTAATAATTAAACGTAAGATGCTTTTATTCGATAAAAATGCTCTAATTGAGTTCAAAAATAAATTTTTCCCTATGAAAAGATATGTTCAAAAGTATCAAAGCATTTATTTCCTATACAACATTAATACTTTTCATTATGTATTTTCATCATTCATTATCATTCATTCATTTCATCATTCATTATTTTCATCATTCATTAGTTTATACACAAATCTTGTCATGTAAACATTTTACCTTAATACAAAAAATATTTATAAATATTTTGAAATTTATTGATTACACATATAACAAACATTATTTACAATATATAATTACAAATAAAATAAAAAAAATTAGAATAATAATTTACGAAACATAATTTAAACATATTGACATCCATATCGACACGACAATGTTAAGTGTTGTCAAAATGGCTTCATTTGTTTTCCTTTAAATAAAATGGCTTTAATTTTATTTGTATTGAATGCAATTTTCAATGCTATTTCCATTTAAAAATGAATACGTGAACCGTTACTACTGAATCACCTGAAAAAAAAAGAATTCAGGATTGCGAGTAAAACTGTTAATTAAGTAATCGAATCCATTACATTTAAAGGGACTATGTCGTAATGAGAAGTCGAAAGTTGGTAGATTTTTAAGTAGAATATATGAACTTGAATAGAGATCCGGTTTATATGCATGATTTTTAAAAAAACCATCTGAAGCGACGAGTCATTGAGGGGGTTTATTTTGAAAACTATTGTTGTTTCTTATCCCACTTGGCTGGTCAAGCCCACGAGCCCATACGTACTCATGATTGAAGGGGAAGGAAGCAGCTTCTGTTGTGATGGAGCACCCGTAGGTAGAAGTCTGACTTTGGCTCCGTGACGCTCATACAGTCATAGGAGACCGGGACCTACGGCTTAAAGTGGATTCCGAACCACTGCAAACATCCATGGCACCGCCGGGATTTGAACCCGAAACCTGTGGCACCGAGCGTCAGAGCGCTAGACACTCGGCCATTCAGGTCCCAAATTTGTGAATGCCAACGGCACGCGGTGTTCCCAAGTGGTCACCCACCCAAGTACTGACCGTGCCCAATGATGCTTGACTTCGGTGATCTAACGAGAACCGGTATATTTTGAAAACTAATTTTATATTTGACATTTAAATCTATAAATTAGGTAAGCATATAGGAATTTATGAAGTAGAAGAGGAAAGGAGTTTCTACTCTTAACAAAGGGTATTCATTTAAAATTTCGGTGATTTTATGGAACAACGTTGAGCTGTGGATATAATGTTCTCTTTATTCCATTAGCTTAATAAGTTTGTGAAACGAATTTGTAAAAGACATGATACAAAAAAAAAAAAAAAAAAAAAAAAAAAAAAAAAGTTAGTGGGAAATTAACAAAAGCAAACATTTATAAAAATTGCCAAATTTGCGTACCCTGTCAATTTCTAAATTGATTGTAATAATTAATGTAACAAGAGAGAAAAAGTTAGTGAAAAGGAAAGAAGCTGTTGTAAGCGCGTTTTCTCTGTAAAATTGACATAGAAAAATAGTGAATTATTAATTCATAAAGAGTTATTAATTACTTCTAATATAAATATATAAAAAGAATCCATCCATTAATTTGTATATATGAATACAAAAAAAAAAAAGTTTATAAAAGAGGAAACATACGAAGCAACTGAAGATCAGAAGTAAATTTTCATAATGCAAGGTAGAGTTTGATGTTATCAGAAAGGGTATTATTATTATTATTATTTTTTACATAGTCCGCAGAGCAAAAGCAGAGAAGAATCCATGAATTCTTATGACGAGTCATGATAAAGGGTAAAAAATGCAGCTTGTTTTTTTCTTTTTTCTTTGATTTTGCGGCACAAATAAATGGGGCACCCAAAGGGCGAAATCTGACTTTACCCAACCCGGCTATACGCCCGGGCACTGAATACCCATTTTAGTAGCTTTTTACGACATATATAGGCTACAGTGGGTCTATTCTAACCCGCATCCCCACCGGAAAAAAATATGGATAAAAAGTTTATGTGAAAATAAAATATGGGATGTTCCGCGTAGTCCTATGCAGAGTGAACTTTAAATGTTTTCAATTAATATTTGCAGCTTATTACTAATTCGAAAAATGTTTTTAAATACCGGATTTTTATTGATTTTTACAAATTTGGGGAAAACGACAATTTTGATTGATTTTAACACGCACACATATGTATATATATATTCTTTTTTCGTTAACTAGCAGTACTGGTTAAATTTAAGTTTAAAAAATGCAAAATTCCTCACTGCTAAAAAGTATTTATATTTTATAGTTCGTAATATTTTATGAATCTGTTATCCATTTTTTAAAAATTTATTTATTTTATTTATTTATTTATTTTTTTTTTTTCTCAAAAATACAGATCGTATACGACTCGAATTAAATTAACATATGAGAAAATATAATATCCTATAAAAGTATTCAGAAGCGAAGTGAAATGTACAATAGAACATTTCATTTCGTTTCTTAGTGCTGAATAGTTTAGTAGTAAAAAACAGTTAGTTAATAATTAATTAGTATACTTAAAATAGTTAGTTATATTAGTTAAAAATTTACAAAATAAAAACATATAAATTAAATGAACATATATAAAATACATATAATTAAATAAGCATGTATAAATAAAATATGTTTAAAGTTTTTAATTTGAAAATCATTTATTTAATTATGAACTATTTGATGACATAAATTATTATTAGTGTTTTATCCAAACATTTGTTATTAAAGTTTTTCATGATTTCCATTTCATACTATGATATATAATTATGGAATACTTAAAAATTCGATATTTAATCTACAAATATTAATTAAAAATACATCTAAAAATTATTTTTAAATGCGAAAAAAAAAAATTATAAATTTGGCATGTTTACAAAACAACTTTATTTCAACACAGAAAAAAAGAAAAACAAGAATTTTATTAAATTGTGATAAAGAAAACCTGATCATTTCTAATAAAATAACATTTTAATTAATGAAATTACGTTTTTTAAAATTTAAAAATATCACGTATCATTTATAAAAGCAAACACATTAAAAAAGAATCGATACCATAAAATTCCAAAACAAAACTATTATTTTTATGTTAGAATGCGCAAACAAATGAAGCAATTAAAATTATTAATTAATTTTCCGATAAAAACATTTATTAGAATGCAATTCCTTTTGACATACTTTCAAATATTTTTTTATAACACTACAAAATTAAATTACTAGAAACTTGATTTTAACAAACGAAATTACATTTTCTAAAATTTAAAAATATCACGTATCACTTATAAAGACAAACATATTAAAAAAGAATCTATAATATAAAATTCGAAAACCAAACGGCTATTTTTATATTAGGATATGCAAACAAATAAAGCAATTAAAATTAATTAATTAATTTTCCGATGAAAAAATTCATTAGAATATAATTCCTATTGACATACTTCCAAATATTTTTTAATACCACTACAAAATTAAATTACTCTACTTGATAAACGCATTAATTCTATTTTTGGAGCATTTAAGTAATTTTATATGCAATTTCCGTTTGTTGAAATAATCAAATTCAATAACAAGCAAAAAAAAAAAAAATAAAACAGATATTCAATGAAAGGCAAAAACAGAAAACCATACATTACACAATGCGACAAGATATTCTTTCTCTTTTTTTTTTTTTATTTTTATTTTCCCACTCTCTCTCTCTCTTTTTCATTTTAAAACAGTCGTAATTAATTTCTGCGTGAAAAGTACTCGACGTAAATTAAAACCTTTCACAATCAAAAAGTTTTTTTTTTCTTTTTTTTTTTCGTTTCATTTTTAAGCTTTGCCAAAAATTCAATAAATAACCAAACTCGCCAAACTTCGTTTCTCGTTCTTCTTAATTCCTTGTATCAAACGCATTCGTGCGATCCAGCAGAATTCGCCAACAGAGATAACCTAGCCAACTAGTGAAGCGTCCGATCTGAGCGGCAAGTGCAAGCAGCAGGGAGGCGGTTCACGTATCAGCGAGCGAGTTGCAGAATTAGGGGCGGCAACCGAAGCGCACCTTCCATCCACCAATCAGAAGCCGGCAACGACTTAAGCGTTTTGGACAAACATTTCATTATCGGTACTCAGGGTTTCGTTTCGGAGGATAATTGCGTTAACCGAATAGTTTCCTTGTCCCACTCTTAGCAGGGGGTGTTTCCCAGCTGTCCGTTCTCGCATGCGACTTCACTCCCCTACCCTTCCCCTTCTCACCATTCTTGCTTTCGACTGATTCAGGCCATGCTTATGACTGATTCAGTTGTAAAACGCGTCTTTCGGACCATCGGCGGTGACAGTCATCCGTTCAGTAGCGGAAAGGGAGAAAAAAACCGACTGACAGCTTTTCAAGTCGAAGTGATTATGGTAAAAGGAATAAAGAAACATAAATGACAATTTGTACTAAACTGGCAAAGAATAATATACATCTAGGATTATTATGTCAAATAAAATCTCACGAATTGAAGTTAGTTAGTTTATAATTTCGTATGAAGTATCCAAATTGAGATATCTGTTACATATAAAAATCTCCACCGAATTCAATATATCAAGAAGCTTCAACCATCCAGTTACTGTTGCACTGAAATTAAAGTATACTCCGGAGAAAGACATTAATTAAATTTCAGTTAGAATTATGAAGAAATGTGAAATGTCCTCAAATACTCAATTAGCACTTTTTTTAAAAATGTGGAAATGAATTCACATGAATCACAACTGATTTCAAAACTTCTGAAGAAATCATATATCTAAAGCAGTATCTCCTAGCAGGTAAAAAAGATTCCGCAAATGTTAAGTTAATATTGGATCTGCCACCAAAAATAGTACATCTAAAATGCATGATGGTAAAGTTCTGTGAAAGATAATTATAGAAGTCTCATATATAGTGATAACTGACAATAATTTGTTCTTCAAAATTGTTCGTAAATTCCAAGAAGCTCAGTTATATTCTTTTTTAAAATCATGTCCTGTGCAAACAATTATTTGAACCAAGGACTAACAGATGCAAAATAATATATCTTAACACTGAAAACTTCCAAACTAGCCAAAAGCAACATCCTTCTGCAAAGACAACTGAAATCCTAGATCAGAAAAATGTGTTCCTCCAGGAAACCTGTGGCTAGTTCCTAATTGACAAGTACTGTCTGTGTCTTCCTACATCCCAGAATGGAGGACTCGAGAGCTACCCTAGAGCGCCAGCCCAACAGATTCTCCCTGTACAGCATCGAGAGGTTGCTGAACGTGAGTCGCGATGTTGCCCGGCGCCCCGGCATGGGGACATCCAGGACGTCGTGGGGCCACGGGGCAAACCGGAGGGCGGCGCCATCGATTTTTTTTAGTGTCCATGCCAGAGGTAAGAGATAATAAACAGCAATTCGCACCTTACGCGAAAATTACTTTATTTTTGATTACTTTCCTTTTTGTAATTCCCTTCTATTTTCTATATTATTAATATTACTATTATATTATTGTAAATTGACAAATGCAGCATTATAATATAGTTAATAATATAGTGCTGCATTATTGTAAACCGACAAATACAGCACTATATTATTAAGGGTATTATAGAAAACCGATAAATGCCGCACTATATTATTAACTATATTATCGTAAAGCGACAAATGCAGCACTCTTCTTTCTCTAAATAACTATAAATTTTTTTATATTTGATAACTATTTTCTGTAATAATATTGTCATCAAAGATGCTTAAGATTAGTAATAGTGCATAAAATTAATAATTAGTGCAATTGCATAAAAAATGTCTTAAGTTCAATTATGGCTGGATAGTGTTTAATTCAAAATTCAAAAGCATCAATACAAAGATGAATCTTATTGAAATAAACAGTATTTTTTATATAGTAAACGCTGGTCTTTTTCAATAAATATGATGAAATAAATAATATATGTTTTAAAGACAAACAATGTTTGGTTATTGTTGAAGAAAATAATATCTGGATCATTCATTATAATCGCGTACTTTCCAATAAGAAGTCACATATAATCAAAATTATTGGTAGAGATGATAGTATCGGATGGCTTGAACGCAATAATAGATGCAATAATACAAACTTTTCTTAAGAAATGTATATATACATTGAAAAATATCTTAAATTTATTGAAGAAATTGTTATTAAATTTATGAAGAATCTTAAATTTACTTAAATCGAATGGTAATATCATTATATGTATTTTAATTGAATGGTAATATCTTTATATGTATTTTAATCGAATGGTAATATCTTTATATGTATTTTAATCGAATGGTAATCGATTTGGTATCTAACTCTTCCAAATGTAGCACCAAGCTGTAACGTTTCAAAAAAAGAAATATTTAGTAAATATGATATATTTTTTAATAAAAATATATGATTACATAATTATTTACTTCTTTCTGATTAATTTTATAAAATTATGCTATTATTTCTATAATTAAATTATGTCTCTTTTTTCTAATAAGATATTATATATTTTTATTTGAAATACATCTTAAAATTCAGATATTTATAAAAATCGGCTTTTCTTTTTTTATTTCCAGCTGAATAATTGTGCATATACACATAAACAGCACAGGTATATTGTGCTGTTTAATGAATACCTGTATGGTGTATTTTACTTAAATTTCATATTAAAAACCGATATTTGTTTTTATGTAATTCTCTACTTTAAATTTTCATCAAAAGAGTTAAAAACTGTAAAAAAAATGTGTTTTTTTTTCTTGTATAATGACTTTTTCTTTTTAACTAATTTTAACTTTTTAAGTATTCAATTATATTGGAATTTCATGTCGTAAATAATCACATTTTTTTAATGGTTTTCATATTCCCCTGTTTCTTTAATTATATATAGTGAATCAAAATAACAAAAAGTTGCAAGAGAACAGCTTTTAAGTTCTTTTTATTCATTTAAATTATTTTAGAGATCAAGTTACAGAAAATTGGGGGAAATATTGAATTTTCTTATATTACATGTCTTTAAAAGATAATTGAAAGTGTTCCTATATTACATGCCTTTAAAAGAAAATTGAGAGTGTTTCTATATTACATGTCTTTTAAAATATGTTAAATTATCGATATGACTCATTTAACGTGAAAAAGCTATAAATTGTTTGAGAAATAGCGTTACGTTAAACATGATAAATCTATTATTATCTATATATTACCTAAAAGATTTCTATCTTCTTATACAGAAATATCTCCTTCACATATTAATTTATAATTGGTTTAAGATTGATTATAGTTCTATCTTAGATCAATTGTGCTATTTCATTAACTAATGACTTTAATAATTAACCAAGCTTATTAATTTCCTATTCAAAATTTGCACTTTTATTTCGTAGTTTATAGTTAAAAAAATTAGCGATTCTAATAACATTTTAAACTCCTTTTGAACAAGACGATTAATATACTTTTGAAAAGAACAATACTTGTATATGAAAAAAAAAAAACTGTTTAATTAGATAAAATTTTTATATAATATTCATTAAATTATATTTTAATATAATATTCCTTAAATTATTGTTAGAGTAATATATTAATATTACATTCATTTGATTTTGAAAAGAACTTTACTTGTATATGGAAAAACAACAAAAAAAAAAAAAAAAAAAGTTTAATTAGGTAATATTTTAACTTACAAGTAAACATTCCGTCATTTAAAAGTTTGATTTTTTTTAAATCAAAGTTTATCTTTATAATAGTTTAATTATATTTTTATGTATACTACAATTTCTGCTTTATGAAATTTCTGAAAACCATTGGGTTAGAAAGAAAATTCTAATCAAAATTTCTTTATATTAGAAATCATTAGGTTTTCACCGGAAGGTATTTCATATGAAATAAATTATCACATACAATTTTAAATCATAGAAGCAAAATTATTATTGCTTCTATATACTTTTTTATTTTCTCCCGCATTACAATTTTGGTTTATAGTCTCTAAATACTTCAGGTCGTGATCTTTTTCTAAAAGTCAAATTTTTCGTTACATTATTTATTGATAAATTTCTTCTTTTTATATCTTATTTTTCAATAAAGGATTGGAACAATTTGCAAGAGTTATGAATTAAATTGAATTCAAGTTATTTGCTGTTGAAAAAAACTTCAAGTTTCTTGCCCACAATTTCCTTTATAACGCTATATGAATTTAGAAGAGGTAAAAAAATATTTCATAAAATTAAATTCTACGAAATATTATTCTTTTTTTTTTATTTAGTAATATCTTTTCTTTTTATTCTTTCTCTTAGTTTACCAATACTAATACTATTTTCTTTAAACCCTGCATGCATATATGTTTTTATATTAATATTTTTCTTTTAATTATTACTTTAATTATATTTATATTTATCTGTAACACATAGATAAATTTAAATATAATTGAAAAGTATTAATGTGCGCTCTCAGTTAGAACTCAAAATTGTACAATTCTATCAATATTATGTGTTCTATATGTGCAATATGTTCTATATGTAAATTCTGATAAGAGTATTTATATAATAAATCTAAAAGTAGAATAAGATAAAAATCAAAGCAAATCCAACTTTAATAAAGCTGCCTTTCGAAAGAAAAAAAAAAATTAGTTAATTTTTATGAACTTTTTTTACAGTGATTTAATAAGTTTTTGCAATATATGTAATTTTCTTTCAAATATCTTCTGCGAATTGTAAAAGAGTAATGAAAACATTATGAATTAAATTAAATTATATAAAAGGCTATATAATAACTTTTTATATAATTACCTATATAACTAACTATATTAACTATTTTTAATAATAATCTATGTTCAATTATTTATTGAAGCATTTTTAAAATGGCCATATTTTTTTCTTCCCTGTCATAGTTTACTTTATTAAAACTTCAAATATATAATAAAATATTAATTTTTTCCTATGACATTATACAATTAAAAATATTATAATTCTTGCAAATATATAGCAAAAAATGCTATATCATGCAACTAATCTTTAGGAAAATACATAAAATTATTCTAATTATAAGTCGAAAAAATAATTTTTGTGCATGTAAAAATATTTAAATTAACAACACAGAATGGGATATAAATGACAAGTGTAAGAAATTAATAAATACATTTTCGATATGTCTTAATAAATAATGTTAAATATATCTTTAATAAATGTTCGATATGCCATTTAATCAAACATCGTGACAAGGAGATATAATGTTTCTGCCAACGCGTTTTCATATATAGTTGTTAACTGCTTTAAAAGACAACAACTGCTAACATTTTTTGCAATTGCATAGACTTATGGGCAATAGGTTGCTAATAATTAGATATATGTGCTTAGAAATGATGCGGGTTTTTATGGTTCGCAACAAAATGTTTTTAGTTCGTAACATGCCAAATGAAATTCTTATGTTTAGAATAGAGTAATAAGTAATAGAGTACAGCAATACAAATAGAATAATAACTAATAATAGAGTAATAGTAATAAGCATTAAGCAACAACTAGAATAATAATAAGTAATAAGCAGCAACTAGAATAGAGTAATAAGTTATAAGCAACAACTGCTAAAAATTTTGCGTTCGCATAGACTTAGTGGTAATAGGTTGCTAAAAATTAGATCCAATACTTAAAAATGATACAGTTTTTATAGCTTGCAACAAAATTTTTCTTCGAAACATGCAAATAAAATTCTTATGCTTGGGATAGAATAATAAGTAATCGAGTAGAGTAATAAGAATAGAATATAGAATAATAACTAATAATAGAGGAATAGTCTAATAAGTATCAAGCAACAACTAGAATAATAATAAGTAACAGAATAGAGTAATAAGTAATAAGCAACAGCTGGTAAAATATTTTCATTCGCAAAGCACCAATAGGTTACTAATAATTAGATCAAAGTAAGCAATTATAGAGTAATATATAGAGTAATATATAGAGTAATATATATAGAGCAATTATAGAGTATACAATTATAAGCAATTATAGAGTAATAAGTAGTAACAGTTATAAGCATTAAGTAACAACTAGAATAGAGTAATAAGTTATAAGCAACGACTGTTAAAATTTTTTTTTGCGTTCGCATAGCCTTAGTGGTAATAGGTTGCTAAAAATTAGATCCAATGCTTAAAAATGATGCGGTTTTTATGGCTTTGTAAGACAATTTTTTTTTCGTAACATGCCAAATGAAATTCTTATGTTTAGAATAGAGTAATAAGTCGATTTCTGCTTGCAAAATTTTTTCTCTAACTTCTGAGGATACGCTTGGTTGTCCTGCCTTTTTTCTATTACACAAAAAAATCTGTCTTTTTACATTATTTATAGTATTGGTAGATTTCTTTGAAATGGTGACAGATTCATTTGATGTCTTCCATGACATTCACTTTAAAAAGTTCTATTTTAAAAACATCATGCAAATGTCAAAGAAGAAAAACTACGCCATGTATTATTCATAAACTTTTAACATTTGGAAAAGTGATTTTTCTCAAAGTATAAACATTTCTTATTCAGTTATTCTTTTTTACGGAAATTTGTAATTCAATTATTATTAGTTGATTTATTAATTATTTATAAACGTGATTAAGGGGGCCAAATGGCCAAGTGACTGGCGCTTGATGCCAGATTGGGATTCGAGTCCCGGTGATGCTATAGCTGTTTGTAGTGGTTCGGAATCCACTTTAAACCGAAATCCACTTGGATTTAAAGTTCGTAATTCACTTTAAATCAATTTTTGTAGGTCCTGGTCTAGTATGACTGTTGGGTGTCGGGCTCACAACCCTACCAGTAAAAAATAAAAATCACCTTTATCTTGAAATCTGCCAGTAGGTAGACAACCTTGGCCCACGATGGGATTGTTGCGCCACTGATAATGATGATGATGATGAAACGCAATTAAAAAGTTTATTAATTGTAATTTGATGAAAATGTATTTAAAAATTCAATTTAACAAGGCAGAAATGACTAAAGCAGTAAAAAAATATTACTGGATAATACTAAGCATCTATTAATTATAAATTTAGATTAATAATTATTAATAGATTTTTTTTTAAATAGGAAACTAATTTCAGAATCACATTCTGACAATTTAATTTTTAGATTGATTTTTAAAAAAGGTAATTATAATCTTCAATTTATAGCGCAGATTAATTAATTAATTATATCTAAATAAAGGTAAACATACATTATGGAAAGAAATTTATTATTTTTCTAACTATTTAATGCGATAAATTATTATCAAAAATTATAATTATTGTTGTGAAGGAAGTATTCTTGCATTTAAGTATTCTTGTGAAAAAATTAAATAAATTATAAATCTTTGAATAACAACAGCTTGTGCGTGCTTATATGACCTGATAGCTGAGTGGCGCTCGGTACCACGAGTTTCGAGTTCGAATCCCTGTGATGCCATGTAGTGGTGCCAGTCTAATAGGAGCGTGGCGGGGGTAGTGTTACTCGCGTCCGTAGCCTATCTTCAGTGTTCGCTGAGTAGTGCTAAAAGAGTAACAGCGGTGCAGTCCTTGTTTGTGGCATAAAGATAACAGTCGCTGTATTGCCAGCTGCATTAGGGAAAAAGCAACAACAACAATTTGTTTATAATCGCGAAAGAATTCCTAAAAAATGCAAACTAATTTATAATAATTATCCTATAAATTAAATAATAATTATGTTATATTTAGTTTATATATTTTTATTATCAAATATGAAAACACCAAGAAAATTATAAATTATTATTTATTCAAATTATAAAGTGGATCTTATTAATTTGAAAGTGCATGGTTTTTGGAAATAATGCACTGTTTTAAATTTCTTCAAAATAGTAATTCCTTTTTCTCTCTTGTATCATATTTTGCTACGATAAAAAAAAAAAAAAAAGTCTTAGGGGCATGATGGCCAAGTGACTAGCGCTCTAACGCTCGGTGCCACATGTTTCGGGTTCGAGTCCACGCGGTGCTATGGTTGATTGTAGTGGTTCGAATCCCCTTTAAACCGTAGGTCCCGGTCTGATATGGCTGTAGATCGTTGGACGTAGGGCTGACAACCCTACCACATGAAAAGAAATGTCTCAAAATCTACCGGTAGGCTGACGGCCGTGGCCCAACATGAAGCTGTTGCGCCAATGATGATGACAAAAAGATTTAAGGGGACAATAAAGTAGTTATTCTCATGAATATGTTGACTTAATCCGTTAAAAAAAAAAAAAAATAAAACCTATCAACCTATTCGCAAGGACATTGGCCAGTTTAAAGTTGTTATCCGAAAAGTTCTTGTAATTTCCAACTGTTATATTTTGTAATCATTTTTATTATCTCTGATAGTATTGTGAATACCATTAAATAGATTTTCATTTTTTTCATAATAACCAATTCCACATTGTTACTCATACTTTATCTACATTTTTGCTATAATGAAAATATATTTCTTCCCCTATCTCTTGAATAATCAAATGTAGTAAGTACAATAACACAACTGGAACTGTGCCTAGTTATACCGCTCATTTGAATATTTCGAATATACTCATTTTATAAAGGACTGACTGCACCAACACAACTTCGAAGTTCTGATATGAAATGATAAAATAAGTAAAAATTAATTTACGAAAGGTAAATGTAATTCTCAGTTTCTAATTTTGTTCATTAAAACGATGATATAGTTTAATTACTTTCAAATCTCTTTTTATAATGTCGAATTCCCTTGTTAGAATTGTAGCCGACATTAGAACTTAAATAAAAACATCGATTATAACATTAGAACTTAAATAAAAACATCGATTATAACATTAGAACTTAAATAAAAACATCGATTATAACATTAGAACTTAAATAAAAACAACGATTATAACATTAGAACTTAAATAAAAACATCGATTATATAGCCAACATTAGAACTTAAATAAAAACATCGATTATAACATTAGAACTTAAATAAAAACATCGATTATAACATTAGAACTTAAATAAAAACAACGATTATAACATTAGAACTTAAATAAAAACATCGATTATAACATTAGAACTTAAATAAAAACAACGATTATAACATTAGAACTTAAATAAAAACATCGATTATAACAGTAGAACTTAAATAAAAACATCGATTATAACATTAGAACTTAAATAAAAACATCGATTATAACATTAGAACTTAAATAAAAACGATTATATAGCCAACATTAGAACTTAAATAAAAACGATTTCATAGCCAATATTAGAATTTAAATAAAAACATCAGTTTTATAGGTAACATATCTTAAATAAGCGGTTATATAGCCAACATTACAATTTAAGAACGTCGGTTATATAGCCAGCATTAAGACTTAAATAAAAACATCGGAATATATAGCTAACATTCGAACTTAAATAAAAATGTTATATAGGCAACATTAAAACTTAAATAAAAACATCGGTATAAGCTCAACATTAGAATTTAAATAATAACTCCGGTTATATAGCCAACATTAGAACTTAAATAAAAACTTCGGTTTCATCGCATTTCTTCTTTCAACTTGTGCAACATAACTAAATAATTAAAGTCTATGTAATGGCAAATATCAATTGAATATTTTAAGCCCTGCATGAATATAAAACATGTACTAATGTTTATCACTTCCAAAATTTAAATATATATTTAACAACATATTGAATTTGGAACAAGCATCATTAAAATTCATCTGGAATGACTGCCTCCTGCTCTTCGATTCCAATGGATTTGATCTTTTCCGACTTTCAAATTTATCGCGAATATAGACATGGAAGCTTTCAGTTCCATCTGGTTTCAAATTAAGCTTACTAAATTCAACATCTCATCATTATATTTCTAAATTTAATATTATTAATTTATATGGACTGCTGCTCTAAAAATATTACTGATAATATTAAAAAAAAAGTTATTATTTATTTCTAATGCAGTTGGCAAACACTTAGACAGCTTGGTCTTGGATGCCTTAAGGCAAGTGCTGCACAGATGTACTCACTTTGCATTACCCAGGGGGCGCGTGTAACTTGAAGATAAGCCACGAACGCGGAGTAACAACGCCCCCGCAACGCTCTACTATTAGACCGGTACCTGCAGTTTAAAGTGGATTCCGCTACAAACCACTACTACACTGGAACCACTACAAACCTCCATGGCACCACCGGGACTCGAACCCGGTGGTACCAAGCGCCAGAGCGCTAGCCACTCGGCCATTCAGGCCCCAGTTATTATTTATAAACAGTTTAAATGTACATTTAATTTTTTTAAATATAAAATAATTTGACAATCCCATTCTAACAATTTAATTTTGAGACTGTAACAATTGAATTTTTTTAAAAAAAAAAAAAGAATTATAATCATGATATTATAGCACAGATAAATTAATGTTGTTCTTTCTAATGCAGCTGGCAATACAGAGACAGTTAATCTTTATGCTATAAGCAAGTGTTGCACCGCTGTTACTCATTTAGCACTACTCAGGGTGCACGGACGCGAGTAAGACTACCCCACAACGCTATACGATCCTATTAGACCGAGACCTACGGTTTAAAGTGGATTCCGAACAGTTACAAACATCCGTTGCACCGCCGGAAATCGAACACCTAACCTGTGGCACTGAGCATCAGAGCGCTAGCCACTAGGCTATTAATTAATTAATTGTTCTAAATGAAAGGAAATGCACACAATAATACAAGAATAATAATACAATAATAATACAATAATGATAATACAATAATGATACAATAATACAAGAAAAAGTGGGAAGGAATTTACTATTTTTCTAACTGTTTAATAATGAGGTAAAATCATAATAAAAAATTAAGTTTTAAGTGTTAAGTGTTTAAGTATTTTCTATGCTTTTAACATAACAGTACTCATCTTGGCAGCGTTCACTATTTTTTATTAATCTAAACATTATAATTTACCGCTATTAACTCTTTTCGACGTTAATATATTACAAGCGTAAAAACATAACATTACTTTTCCTTGGCGATATTCACTGTTTGTTATTAATGTAAATATTATAATTTATTACCTCTATTAACAACGTAAAGTCAGTAAGGGAATAAATATGTGATACTTTCGTCATAATATAAAGTAAAAATAAATGCTGAATGAAAATTTCTTAAACTAATATTATAAATGGCTAGACACCCTGAGAATAATAATTTCAAAAATACTTTCGGTTAAATAGAAGAGTGCGTAATCGATGCATAGAACATTTGCACCATTTTTTTTTTTTTATTTAGTTATTATGAATACATATGTATTTAATAATACAAATAAAAAAAATGCGTTGAATTATTGTATTATTTATTTAAAAGTGATTCAAAGTAATAATCCCAAATCTCTAAATATGAAATGCAATTGTTTTAAGTAGATTGAAAATGTCGGGAATGAAATGTTTTTATAAATATTTCTTTAAAAATGAATTAAAAACATTTTTTTCAATGAGGGTACATTAAGTTTTATTATGAGTTATACCATCAGCTGAAATAAATTTCTAAATTTATTATCCATTGAATAATAATTAATAATTGTTATTATTATGATTAATAATTATAATAAATAATAATAATAATTAGTAATCATAATTATATAATAATTAATTGCCTCACATAGACATGTCATTCGCAATTTGTAAATAGCACTTTTAAAAACTCCATTTACACCGAAGCGACTTGATGGCCAATTGGTTAGCGCTCTGGCTTTTGTTACCACAGGCTCCAAGTTCGAATTCGACATGTGGCATCATGGATGTTTGTTAGTGGTTCGGAATCCCCGTTAAACAGTAGGTCCCTGTCTAAGTAGCCCAAAGTGACAGTAGAGCAATAAAACAAACCATTTACACCAAAGCGTTGAGCGGCAAAACTTAGAACTTCGAAAAATCTTAAATTCAACCTGCCACCTAACTTGTTAACGTTTTATGCCACGTAGATTAATAATTTGGTGTGAATGCGGCTCAAGAGTGAAAAAAATGCCCACTTGCCATCTTAACAAATTCAATAGTGGAGCCTTCCGGCCTACAGATATTCACACTGACACAGGAGGTTCAGCTCTCTTGCCTTGTTTTTAAACTAGTCTATTTATTTGCGCAAAATCAATCAGCCTCATTGACCGTGATAGGCTTTATCCGTTAAATTAAATGCACATTTCATAAAATTATTATCTTTTATTTGCTTTTCCTTAATTTTATATTTTCGTTCTTTTATCATACTTTTCTATAGGCAAACCTTTTTGTCCTAAAATGGCTCGTGAAATATAAGAACGTAATTTTATAAATAGAAATGGCAAATGCTATTAAAAAGATCATAAATTCATTTAATCATCCATTTTCGAAAATAATTTTTCAACCTTTATTCAAAAAATACATTACCTGCTTTAAAAATATTAAACCTCACTTAAATAATTTTTCTGAGAGGCAAGTTAAGGAAGACCAGTTTGTGACGAAAAATTATGTTTAAAAGCGAATATAAAATCTATACTAACATATTATATCTTTATACTTTTTTCGGGGAAACTCTAAATATACATACACTAAGATTAAAGTTTTCTTTTTAAAAATTGGCCTAAATAGTGCCATTTTTTTTAAGATTGCTGTTAGTGTAATTTTAATGTAATTTACTATATTTAATACAATTTAATCTAAATTATTTGCAATTTAGGAAGTATGATATACACTCATGTCCATAAATTAAGGATAAATCAGAATCACACAGAAATTGAACTCTAAAATAAAAAATTTCACCTGTAGAATTATCACACACATCTTGAAGAAGAATATGCAAATTACAGGAAACCACCAGATGGCGCGGATAGTACGTCACAATGACGAGAGTGTAAGAAAGGGGAATATAAGGAATGGTGGCAAAGAAGTAAAATTGTTCACATGCGCTTTAAAAGCCTTTCAGTGGAATAACCTCATAGTTATGGCACAAAGGAAGCATTTGGATGATTTTTACGTGGTAGAATTATCGGACGACTGGAATGTGGACGTACCCAGCTGGAAGTATCCGAGGAACTTGGCACTGCCCAGAGTGTCATCTCCAGGCTTTGGCAACGATTCCAAGACGATGGTAATGTGTGGAGATGTTACAGCCCAGGTCACCCCCGATTACAACGCCGAATGAGGACCGGTATTTAGCAGTTACTGCTAAAAAGAAACAGACGGAACAGCATCAGACCTGTCTCGTCAGCTCTCTTCAGCTACCGGTACGACAGTTTCAAAATTTCAGACCGTGTACAGACGCTTAGAGCACATTGGTCTTTATGCTCGTAGGCCTGTCAGATGTGTTCCACTTACCGCAACTCACTGTCGCCTGCGATTAACCTGGAGTAGAGAGCATGCATTGTGGACACCGCAACAGTGGTCTTGTGTGATGTTTTCCAACGAGTCCAGGTTTAGTTTGCATTCTCGCCGGACTTTCATATGGAGGCGCCAGGTACCCGTTACCACAAGAGAACACCTTGAACGACACCGTTACGGTGGTGCAGGATGGCTCGTTTGGGGAGGAATTATTCTTGGTTCCAGAACTGACCTGCATGTTCAGAGTGTAATGATGACAGGCCACATCTATCGGGATGTCATTCCGAAACAACATGTACGTTTGCTTCGGGGCGCCATATGCTGAATTTCTGTTATGGATGACAACGCCCGTACCGTGCAAACAGTATAGATGAACGCCTTCAATTGGAGGATATCACCCGTATGGATTGGCCAGCATACTCACTGGTTTGAATAATAGAGCATGTGTGGGATATGCTTGGCCGACGATACGCCCAACCCCCTCCCGCCTGTCAACCGGAACTAGGGCATTGCTTGATGAGTGGTGTAATATTCCCCAAGAAGATTGAGATACTCAGCATGCCTTTTGTAAAATTGCATCGTCCGGGAGACATACTCCGTATTAACCATCATACTAACCATGTTATACTGTTTTTTGTAAAATTTTTTTGAAAATGTTCCAGGGAGTAAAAATCGCAATTTTTATTAATTATGTCAAACATATAGCATCTTTTTGCTCTTTATCTTTTGTTTAATAAATAGACTTTACAAATAAGTCAAATTTGTTTTGCTTCTGTCTTCTTTCTTTTCCTGAACTTCATTATCCTTAATTTATGGACATAAGAAAAGAGACTAATAGAATGAGAAATTCTACTATACATTTTCGGTCGAATCTAATAATTTATTCGAATCTTTCATAAACCAAATAAATCCCATTAAAAATTGATTCATAAAGGATCGCCATACTTTTAAACTCAATATAAAAATTTGTAATTGGTTCTTATTTTGGAATTACGGAAATAGTCAGTTCCTTGAGTTATGTAAATTTGTATAACTTACAAATTTTAAGAATTTATAACTTACGCTAAGAAATTTATTGAAATATGTCTCATATATATCAAAAATGTAAATGTTAATGCCTTTTATACATGCATGAAATATCTGAAATACAAGATTGAGAAATGTAATTTCCAAGACAATAATTTTTAAAAGCTTTTTATACCTACTATCGAGAATAACCTTTGGTGTCATTTAATCTGTAGGAGACACTGTGTTTCCGCCTTTGGTCTAAAAATAAAAAATTATTATACTTTCTTTAACGCGTGTTTTGTGTGATAAAGAAATAATTGCATTGAATATAAATTTTAATTAAACACATTATATTTTATAGAGCTGTGATGCAGTGTAAGTGCGTTAATTCTGCTAATAATTCATATATATGTGGAGAAATGGCATTTGAACACCAAAATGTTGCATCATTTCTTTAGTGAAAAAAAGGCTTATCATCTTCATTTCGGAGGCAAAATTGGATGCCCTGTTCCTTACATATATGCTGTAATTCTTGTTCAAAGAAACATTCCATGTGGCTGCTAGTCAAAAGAAACATGAAAATGCCATTCATATGATTTGGAGCATACAAAGTAAACCCGTAAATGATTGCTACTTCTGCATGGTAAAACCTCTTTGTGGAGGAATCACAAGTGTAAAAAGTCGAAAATTCAGTACCCGAATATATCGCCTGCTATGCAACCAATTTCTTATGTTAAAGGTTCCTCATTCAGGAAATTACAAATGTATATTTCATTGCATCAGATAAAAATCAAGAATCAATACTATGATCTTCTACTTCTGGTACTGAATATAATGATGATGGTTTACCTACACCACACATTCTGTTAAGAAGAACTGAATAGACTTATTAGTGGTGTAGAGCTGCCCAGGACAAAGACAAACTAACTTCCAATTAGACTTAGACAAATTTACCAAAGACAAATTTACTTCCAATTAGACTTGAGACAAATTTACCCCAGGAGGATCTCCGAGTGACGTTGTTTGGCAATCGTCACGAGCAATCTCTACCTTTTACTTCATATAGAAATAAAAAAAAAAAAATCTTGCTTTCTGTTCTGATGTCAATGCCTTAATGACGGCTCTCAAAATAGAACATGGCCCTTCGAATGATGGCTATTCATAGATTCATACAAAACCAGCGTTAAGGTAGCATTTATGCATAATGGAAACCAATTTCCATCTATTGCAATCGGACACTCTGCCTCAATGAAAGAAGCTTTTGAAAATTTGTAACAATTGTCGAGCTGCCTACAATATAAAAATACAACTGCATATGTATGCAACAAATGCATATATATTATGTTTTCAATTAGGACATATGAAGTACAGCTGCTTTTTAATCTGAGTGTTTACAAATAATTGAGTGAGAGCCAAAACTTTGCACTATGTGAAAAAATTGGTCTACTCGAAAACAAATGGGCCTGATGGTCGAGTGACTAGAGTCAATGATGGCCGTTTGGGGCCACAGGTTTCGGTTCGAATCCCGGCGGTGCCAGGGATGTTTGTAATGGTTCGAATCCACTTTAAATCAGTAGGTCCTGTCTAATATGACTGAAAATGAAATTATTAATGCGTTGGGCGGGGATATATCCCATAAAAAAGAAACATCTCATGTTAAATCGTTGCCATAGGCAGAATGCCTTGGTAGGCAGAATTGCCAATAGGCAAAATGCCGCCATTGAAGAAGAAAAAGAAGAAAAACAAACGATATTGAAGAGAAGGAAGTGCAAAATCTTGGCTTAATGAAACGTTTTGTGAAAGCCATGGACTATAGTGAAATAGCCTTCAAATACTTAAATAAAAATTTCCTGCAATCAGAAAAGCTAAACTGAAACGGAGAATTTTCATTGGTCCGTTAAATCCCTAACTCTCAAAGGATTAAAATTTTGATAGAGTGCCTCCAACAAGCTTGAAATGTTTTTCGCTTTGCGTTCATGAATTTATTAGGAAATGTGAAGTCAAATATCATAAATTAGTGATGGATATGTTGCTTGCATACAGAACTTGGTTGCACTGTATCTCTAAAAGTTTTTACTGTTGCGTCCTTTCGATTTCTTTCCTATAAATGGTGCCCAGGTGGCTGATGTCTCTTGAGCATTTTAACGAGAACATTGTGAAAACATAAGAAATATACTAGGGGAAATGGTCCATTACAATGTTGACTGTTGAACAATTCTCAATGATAATTCTGAGGAAAATGTATAAGCGACCATCTAAACGACCCTTAACATAGAGTAAACAAGCATTTGTTAACACATCGTTTCATATTGAAAACATTAAGTTACAAATATCTTAGACATAGCAGCTAATTTCAAATTTTATGTGTAATATTATTAGTTTTCAACAACCCAAAATTAATTATAAATGTCTTTTATTCTCAGAGAAATTTTTCTTTCGTTTATTGTCCTGTGGTGTATTTAAAATAACAATTTTTTTATTTTTTGTCTTAAAAACTTTTATTAATGTACAGACATAGCTCTCTGGCACTCGGTGCCATAGATTAACGGATTCAGTGCCAGTGGCACCATGAATGTTTTTGGTTTGGAATCCATTTTAAAACGTAGGTCCTGCTCTAATGTAATTGAAGGACGCTGGACTTAGGGATGACAACCCTGCCTTGTAAAAAGAAAACAACTGTCTCGAAATCTGTTGGTGAGTGGACCTTGGCCAACCCTGGGCTGTAGTGCCAGGGAGTAAGTTAGTTAATTGGGCAGATAATTTAATTGGGACGTTGACCAGATAAAATTTTCTTAGGAATTTTAACTTTTCCTCTCGGTGCCACAGGTTTCGTGTTCGAGTTTCGGAGGTGGCATGGACGTTTGAAGTGGTTCGAATAAACTTTAAACTATAGATCTGAGTCTAATATGACTGTAAAGAATTGGACGTTGAGCTGACAATTCTATTCCGTAATAAGAAAAACATCTCCTGTCTCGAAATCTGCTAGTAGGCAACAGCACTATAGAGTTGCGCATTTGAAGAAGAAGAAATATTACAAATATACGTAAACAGCCTCCTGAACTGCAAATTGAAATTTTTTATTCATAAGAAAGCGGAATTATTAATGTGAAGGAAGAAATTTTATGTATCATATTTGTTTTTATAGAATAATATTCTAAATGTAGATTTAACAATTTAAAGAAGGAAATAAATAAAAACAATTCTAATTAATGTTTAATTACAAATAACTGAATTATCAACAACAACAACAACAAAATTTTTAAATCAAAAACATGTAAATAATGTTCTTTTCCAATATTCTATCCTACAGAAACTTGTTTCTCATTGCATAGGAATGTTGATATCTGTCTTTACTGCAGAAGATCTTGCTTGAAATAGACTTGAAAATGATTTAGTAGTAATTGTTTGATAATTTTGAACAAGAAAAGGTATGTCTATATTTAAAACTAGAAATTAATTCAGAAGTGGGGATGGATACTTTTTTAATGGTACTACTAATACATATCAACCATTATATGACCCTTTTTGTGTTCTACGATGAATATGATATAACAGGCTCTTTACGAGATTAACCCCATAAAATATGTACCAATTTCATTCAATTCCCAGTTCATAATCAGCTGATTATTTGATATATGATGTTTATTTTAATTTCTTCATATTTAGTATTTAATGTCTATCATTATCATTTATTTTTGTACAATACAACTATCGATAGTTATTAAACTGGATATCTTACATATGATTGCTCTAATTTCATTATGATATAAATATCTAATTTTTGTAATAGTGATGATTATTATGCAAGGCTTGATGGTCGAGTGGCTAGCACTCTTGCCCTCGGTGCCGCAGGTTTCGGGTTCGAGTCCCGGCGGTGCCATGGATGTTTGTGGTTCGGAATCCTCTTTAAACCGCGGGTCCCGGTCTAATACGGCTGTTGGGTGTAGGATGACAACCCTACCCTGTATGGAAAAAAAAAATCTCGAAATCTGGCAGTAGGCAGACGGCCTTGACCCAACATGGACTGTAGAGCCAGGGTTTGTTAGTTAAAGGATTATTATATAGAAAATTTTTCTTTTAAAAATTTCGTTTTAATTTCATTAAATATAATACAACTATAGATAGTTATTAAACTGGATCTATTAGATATGATTGTTCTAATTTCATAACGATATAAATTCATCTAATTTTGGAATGATGATGATTATCATACAGGGCTTGATGGCCGGAGGTGCCATGGATGTTTGAAATTCGGTTCCATTGTGAGCCGCAGGTCCTGGTCTAATATTATTGTTGGCTTTAGTGGTGACAATCCTACCCTGTAAAAAAATCTGTCTCGAAATCTTCCAGGAGGCAAACGGTCTTGACCCTGTATGGGCTGCAGTGCCAGGGAATTGTTAATTCCTAATTAGTTAAATGTTTATTATACAGAACATTTTTCTTTCAGTTTTTTTTTAAATTTCCTTTTCAAAATTTTCATCTATTCAGCAAAATCAGCGAGCAAAACTTAGTAAAACCGGGAAACTCTGGCCATATCTGTTAATTTGTTAAAAATTTGAAATTGTCGGATATAATAATTTTCGGTCAGTATTTACTTTTCTTATTGGAAAAAAGGCTGGACCATATTTCTCATTTTTAGCTAAACTGTCTCATTTTTACTAAGCATAAATTCCTTTGCTAATTAACAGAAATAGTTCCTTTATAAATTTTTTTGATTCTTTACAAAACAGCTTAACTTTTTTTTAAACTTTTTATTTTATAAGTAGAAAAAAGAAGGAAAAAAATAAAAAAAAAAAAAAAAGAAGGAAAACAAAATGTCAATAATTGTTCCTGGATGGTGTCCTCAATTTTTTTTTCTTAGTACATTTATGTTATTAGTTTTTCAATTATTTTTTAATTTAATTTTTGTAACAAAACGTGACTATAAAGTTAATATAACCGTAAAAACCTTCATTAGCTTCGTTTTTATACTTTCTCACTTAAGATCATCGGGTCGTAGCGATATGGACATCAGTATATATATATATATAAATATTTTTTGCATTAAGGTAAAATTTTTTATAAATATTATATAATTACAAAATGTGTAATTTATGTGGTGGTATATTTTAGCAGGCCTTTTTTTTTTTAACAGTTCGGATTCGTGGTGACCATCATATACAGCCTTCCACGGGACAAAAATATTCCACCACAACACATGAATTATATAATATTTACAAATGAATTTTACTTTAATGCAAAATATTATAAATACACACTGACATCCATATCGCCACTACAATCGTTTCTATACCAGTTGAAGAGAAGGAGTAATGGTGAGAATTTAAAGACATTTTAATAAAATATAGCCCATCCCAGTAGTTCAACAACGAAGTTCAAAGTTCCTCAATAAATTCAATTGGAATCTGATGAACGATGACCTTCATTTAAACTAAACTAACTCTCCCGGCACTACAGTCCATGTTGGACTATGGACTGTCTGTTGGACTCCAAAGTTGTCTGTCCCGAGCTTTGGTTTTCCAATTTGTGATTTTTACGTTCTTCAGAACCCTGGTTCCCCGCTAAACATCTGATGATTAAAGCAATAAACCGCATAATGCATTTTGGTCAATCTATTTCAACCCAAAATTCGTAACTAATCAGTTTCAAGCATTAATAGTACCCAATCTTTTAGAAATCCTTGTCGATAAAGAATTGCAATTGTCTAGTTTTTGAACCGTAAAGACCCTGGGTTGCAGATGTGATTTAACCAGAAAAACAGTTCACAATCTGTTTCAAAGCTTTTGCAGTAATACATAGATTGTAAAAATATAAGAGAAATGTATAAATCCATTTCCTTCGTTTGTGTCCTAAAAGCTTAGTATTCAATAATTCTGTAAAAAATATGTTTGTATTAGTATATTGTATAATATCTTAGGGAATTATTTCCCTAATTATCTTAGAAGGATGCATAACCTTTTTACCTTTACTATTATTTTACTTTTACTTTACCTATTCATTTTCACATTTTACTTTTACTATTTTACCATTTACTATTACTAATACTTTAAGAGTAGAATCTTTTTACCGCACAGACCTTTTTTGAAAAAATTACTTTATGTTGAAATTCACCAATGTACACGAATTTAGCTCAGAAATCATAAAATTGATGTTCTTTTTTTTTTTTTTTTTTTTTTAAATTTAGGAGATCCTACAGCCGCACTTCGTGACACATTATCCAGATTAGTGCACCGCCAAGACCGCAGTTCACTCTCTGACCTTGGGGTGCTACAGGAGAGAGCTCCGCCAGCCCCACCCTCCACAGACCAGGGCGATTCGCAAGCCAGAGGGAGCCTGCACTCGCTTGGAGTCCACCGAGGACGGAGATGGTACGAACGGGGAAGCTCTGACAAACCTAGGAAAATCCGCCGGAGTCGAACCACCTTCACCACCTACCAGTTGCACCAACTGGAGAGAGCTTTCGAAAAGACACAGTATCCGGACGTCTTCACCAGAGAGGAACTAGCCATGAGACTGGACCTCAGTGAAGCCAGGGTGCAGGTGGGTGCGCACTTACCATTGTAGCATTTTTTTTTTTTCTCGCAGAAGAGTTTTAACATTTCATTCCCAGGAGAGAGGAATGTATGCTATTTGAAAAATATTTAATAAACCCATCACTCAAATTTGACAGCAGACGAGTTTTATTGTGGGTCATCACATTGCACTTAGAATTTTGTACTAGTGAGAACAGCCTGTTACTCAAATCTGATAACAGATAGCCGGTATTATGGATAATGAGACTCAGAAAATAGCGAATGTCTGTACGATCTTCACAGGTCGAAACAACTACAGATTGAATATAATATACTATGAGTTGTTCCATCGTGATTGGTGATAGACTACGAGCTGAAAAGTGTCGCAATGAAAGGAAGCTGACCCTCCTTTCTATTAGCGGATTGTCTAAAAGGAGATTTTTTTGGTTAAGAAGGGAGAGAGTTCTGTGACGAGTCGACTTGAAGTGGGTTTTTCCCCTTTTTTTTCTCTGAAGTGACCGAATAGACCGGAGTTTTCCGCCTGTTTTGAAAGTGAGCCCTTGTGGTTTCGTGAGTCACGCCATGTGATAGTTAAGGTCTGCCGCAAACCAGATTTTTAGATTTGTCGTAGACTCGAAAACTCTGAAAATCTCCGAACTTTGAGTGAACTGCACTTATGTATATAATTTATATCTTTAATTTTCATTTACATATATATATATATATATACCTAATTTTTAAAAAAATTTTAAGTGTTCCATGAACCTGAAAGTGATCTTTTCTTGAGGCCGTTTTAAGTCTAGTATAGGTTGAGCCGTTACAACGGGTAGCTTTGAGACTCTTTGATACAAATATAAATAAGTTACTTTTACGTAAGTTTAATGAATCAATTCCTTTTTGATAACTGTCCTCATCATGACAATTCTGTTTTTTTTTTTCTTTTTTTCCAGATTTTATAACATCGGTGGCACAAACATTTATTCCTGAATTGTTCGTCCTTTTCTACCTCTAACTTCCTTTCCATCCTTATAATATCCCAACATGCTTTTATTAGGCTAAGAGACACAACGACAAAACTCAGTTAACATAGTGACCTAGAAAGTTTATAACCTTAATGCGACGCGAGTTCGATTCCACACGTGACGCGCAGGTCGCAGTCAATGCTTTGAAAATTGAGTAAAATATTAAATGACTGTGAAGAGCACTTCACATTCTCCTAGACCCCTTACAGCGGCTTGATTGCCAATTGGCTAGCGCTGTGGTCTTTGGTACCGCATGCTTCAGGTTCGAATCCTGGTGGTGGCATGGATGTTTGTTACTGATTCGAAATTCATGTTACGCTGTAAACCCCCGGTATCGTTAGCCCGAAGTGGGCAACAAAATTACAGTAAAGTAGCACACCAAACCATGACATTATCCTTGGATATAAGTGGACTAAGTTGCAATGAACTAAGGTGCTAAAGTTTTCGTTTCTCATATAAACATTACTACAAATATAAAATGATAAATACATGAACAATATTCCTATAATTACTGGGAAGTCATCAGACATTATTATTTTCAAACGGTGGATGATTTGATTTTGTCTGGAACAACAGACATTTAATAGGTTCAGAATACATCATGCAGAACCTGCTACAAATCCGGGATTCTTAAATGTGGGAGCATCCTGATGGCCAACTGGCTATTGCTCTGACTTTTGGTGCTTCAGGTTTGGATCCTTGTTTGTTAGTGGTTCTGAATCTACGTTAAACAGTAGATCCCGGTCTAATTAACCTCAAGTGTGCAAAAAATGACCGTAGAGCGACAAACCAAACTAAGCCTAAATGTGGGAAGATAACCCAATTAAAATAAGTAAATATTTAATGTCTTAATAAACAAATTAAATTTTTCACAAATGTGGTGAAAAAGGAAACTTTTTAACTATTTAACCCATCAATAAAATATATCTTAACTATGTCTATAAAACATGTCAATAAATAATAATAATAAAAAAGAACCTCAAGCAAAATCGAAGCAAATAAGTCAACAGATACCACTGTTTTTTATTATTATTATTAACAAGTTTTATAGACATGCTTAAAATATGTGGAAATTATGTGTTAATTGGTTAAAAAATTTTGATTTTGTTTATACCTATTAGATCATATTTGTGACAATATAATATTTTTCCCTTATTTACTAGAGTTAATTGTTAAAAATTGAGAATTTATTTATTTTTAAAAATGTAGGTGATATGAGATAGTGAAGCAAAACTTCTCAATAAACTCGAGCATCATCTGCATGGGGATAAAAAATATAAATCAATATGGCAAATGCATTTTACAGAAATCAAATGGGCAACACACACAAACAACAACAACAAAAAAAAATCGATTCCCCCACCCCTTCCAGCTTATAAAAATAGAGTCTATTCAGAAATGAGCAATATGAAGCCTTGAAATGTTGGGTCACTCTGCAAAAAAAAGTCTACCACCAAAGCTTAGAGCCTGTTTCATTTTCAAATAGCCTATCCCATTACCCTCAAGCATAGCTCGGGGACCTAAAAATAAGATTTAAAAAATTCCTGGTTGCTTAGTCGTCCGGCAATAACGACATGGGGCCAAGCGCAATGCTTATCGCGTATCAACTAGGCCAGAAACCCACTGAGCTCGCTCAAAATTACAGGTAGTTGCTCAAGGATTTTAGCAAACAATACATGAAAAAAAAAAAAAACTAATTAGTTTTATAAAATAAGCAAAGAATATGAGTAGTGGACTTTGTTCTTCGAAAAAATATAAAAATATATAAATGAACAAATAAAAAAATATTTATAAAATTTAAATTAAAAAATTTATAGATATTTGTAATTTATAGATTTATAAAATTATAAAATTTAAATTAAAACTATTTGAATGACCTAATTTGACGAAAATAATCGAAATAATAACGAAATAACGTATAGATTCTGAAATATTCATTTATTTTTAAGTACACCACAGAAATAGATTCGAAAACAATGAATGAAACTTTTGAAATTTTTCATCAGAAAGTCTTAGGGTGGAATTATTAATTATTCTTATACCAGTAATTTAAATCTTATGAACTTTCGTATAACCATTAAATACAATTTTCCTAGCACTAATTCTCTCCTAGAAAAAGTCTTTTACTTTTTTAATAAGTTGTGGACGAGAGAAAAAGTCACAATTAAATGAGCCTTAAGGCATTGTTAATATCCAAAGTAAATTTTTAAGGAATCCTATCAAAATTTCGTTTTTATTTGCAATCAACACCAAAAATATTTAAAAAAACTAGCACCAAATGATATATTTTTACGTGTTTCTTCCTATTCTTTTCATAAATGAATAAAACTTATGCAGAAATATGCTGTTTTTAAATAATACTAATATCTGAAATTAATAGATGTCCCGATTTGAAGAAAAAAAATTAAATGGCCATGGACAACGATGCTTAATCGAAACGGCTTTGGTTTCAAATAAAGGTGACTTGGGTATGCATCTACAGCAGTGATCAACATCATGACAGTGCTTTACAAACTTTTTCGAGTAGAAGTACGATGCTACTGATGCTTATTTGATTTATACATAGATGATAGTAATATCCTAGAAGACCTTTACTTTTGTAAGAATATAACTGCAGGTGCAAATCATCAAACTTGCTGAAAATGCTTAGTACATTTATACCAGGAAATTATTTGGGTCTGATTAAACGGGATTGTTCGGATTTGGAAAATTGAATTATTATTACTTTTTTTTTAAATTAACATCTTCCCATGGCACCCTACCCCGAGTAAAGTATGACTAATCACAAGTAAAAAATAAATAAATAAATATATCCCGCGTACTTGAATTATTGAATTATTCAATTTTCCGAATCCGAACAATCCCTTTAATCAGATTCAAATTATTTCCTGGTATAAATGTACCAAGCATTTTCAGCAAGTTCTGATGATTTGCACCTACAGTTATATTCCTACAAAAGAAAAGGTCTTCTAGAATGTTACTATCATCTATGAATAAATTACATAAGCATCAGTAGCATCATCTAGCTGCAATCAAATTCCATTCTTTGTACTTTTTCGTTTAATTGATTGCTGAGTTATTCTACGATTACTGTGTTATTGACCAAAAGGCACTATCGTGAGCAGTTTCCCAGCGCACTCACTTAATATGATCACTATATCTGCAGCAACAGCTAGGATGAATTATTTTGTGGTGGTATGGGGCTTCTTACATTTCTCGATTTTAAGACAAGATAAGATAAAAGATACTAGATACTTGTAAGATACTAGAGAGCGTTGTTTGGTATTGGCACAGTCACAGTTCTGAAAACGCATTTTTTTTTTTTGTCCTTTGAGTTCTTTCAACTTCCTAGCACAGAAATCATGAGAGTATGCCAACCAAATAATGGTGATTAGTTTTTAAATGGCGCTTCAATTTACTTGAAAGCATACACTACGGTGCCAAAACATTCATATACAATACATATTGTGTTATTTCTTCATTATTCATTTCTGTAAAATGAAAAACCAAACACTAAATAATCGCCATCATATTTACGACACTTTCGTTTTTTCATCATTGTGCCACTAGTTGAGGAAGTATTTTTTAACTACACTTTCACGTTTATTACCATTGAAAAAATTTTTACCATCAACAAGAGCAAAAATCACTAAATAATTTATCAGAGGCAATACATGACACTAACTATATTACATAAAACTATATATCCCTTTATATCACGCGGAGTTTATCCTTATTTATCCATGCTAGATAAAGTCAGTCAGTTAATAGTCGAAGTCTAGTAATCTTCGACAATTAACTGACTGGATAGAGGGGCATCTCTTGCTTACTTCGTCCGAAATGTCTTCCAGAACAAGAATCTGCCCCAGAGGATCTACTCATCTCATTGTGTCTGGTACAATCTGAGAAATTTGAGCACTGTAGGCTCTTTTCACAAGAACATTATATGCAGGGGGTTTTAGTTTTATACGGAATCAAACACAAATCAATCCATACAGTTTGCATATTTATTAATTTTTAGCTTCTTACTTTGTTTTGTGTTCAATAAGGCTAAATGTTTTGATCTTATTATTATGGAGCTGTTGCAATATTTCACAGCGTACACTTTTGGGTTCATTGTTCTATGAGATGTTAGATAGATTCACGAATTTGTTTTTTACATTTATCATGATAACACATTCACTGGATGATAAATTAAGCTGATGTCAATGTTCGAGAAGATGGTGGATGAACTCACGGGCTTTTTCCACATTTCTCATTGCATACATTCTCCAGTAGACATAATCATTTGCACTTATGAGAACGTACATGATGGTTAATTCCAGAACAAAAGAAGATATGCAGGTAATTAGATATTCATTGGGGACAAATGTACATGCTGAGGAATACTTGATATCCATCAAGCATTCCTCAGCATGACATTCATATTATTACGTTCTGACAGCAAACAAACAAGCACTACTTAGAAATCATCGAGTTCTTCTATTTAAAAGGAAATCAAATGCAGTTTTTTTTCTATATTTTACTATTAACAAATGGATTCTGAACATGCGTTTCTTGGTGAAGGACTTTTACAGGCTAGTATAAACTGACAGTTTTGATCATATATGAACAAAATGATCTGAACTACATGTTTCTGGTTGCCACTTAATTACAGTGATACAAGTATGCAGGCTTACAGCATTGCTACTCATCGTTTGAAGCAAAAAGGAATAGAATATGGACCCTTGAAGCCCAGAATCAGCATCGTGCCATTATTTTTTACCCCTCGTTCTGAAATCGTAGCCCCGTTTATATTAATAACCATTTTGGGGGGAAAAAGGGGGACACGTCGAAAGACATGTCTAAAAATGAATTCATATGCACCAAGAGTTGAAGATACGTTGAGGCAAATGTGTAATGGTCACAGTTAATGGTGACTACTTTAAAGACGACAATATAAAGGGGATTTCTCGCAAGTATGCATTTCTCATGCATTAATTTCCTTCTCAACCTTTGTTAAGTTTTTACAAATACTTTCATTTCAAAAATATTAAAACAAATTGGTGGAAACTAACTTAAATGCGTGTAATAGGTTGCATGAATTAAAATTTTTATATTTCTTCGAATATATAATTTTCAGTTAAAAATTCACGATAAAAAAACGTAGAACTTATTCTCTATCTGCTATGGTAATGGTAGGACTTGGAAAAAAAAAAAAAATTAAAATGTCAAATATTTTTCTTCATAAAATATTAAATGATATTGTAAAAAAAAAAATAATAAGGCTTATTTTCGGAAAAAGGGTCGTATTATTTTTTCGTTACTTTCGTTACTTTTACTTTATAGATACAAACTATTCATTAAAAAATAAATATTTTATATTTTTTATTCTATTTAGTTAACTTGTCTTTTTTTAAATAAATATTCTTTGCGTGATTTTTTTTTTTTTTTACTCTATTTTAAACAGAGAATTAATTATTATCTCTTTAAACCCTCTTCTTTAAATATTACTTTATTTGTATAATCTGAAAAAATAATACGATAAAATTAAGTGAGAAAGATTTGAATAAACACTCTAATTCTCTCATATTTTGTCTCTTTAGAAAAATTAGGCAACTCGAAATTAAATTAACGCTTTTAATTTTATAATGAATTAAACAAAAGTTGAGTACGCAACTGAATTATTTAGAAAATTTATCTTTTTGTTGTTATTTTAGCAAATTTTTTTAATTAAAAGATTTGTTTTCATATTTGCATTTTACTTATAAAAGTTTTTAATTATATATATATATATTTACATGAAAGATTGTAAGATTTAAATATGCTACCATTTTCTTCAAAATAATATTTAAAATGAAATTGTTTTCCCGTAATGCATGCTTGTTTTGTTTCTTATTCTAATTATTAAATTTTTGAAAAATGCCCTTTTTTTTTTCCTGAATAGATTAGCTTTCCTCTAATTTATTATATTTTTCTCTGAATTCATTATCTTCTTTCAAAATTGATGTAAAATTCTGATAACTTTTTAATTAAATTATAACTATAAGGTTTAAATATGCTACTATTTTCTTCAAAATGATATTGAAAATGAAACTGTGTTTTCGATCATACATGTTGTGTTTCTTATTCTGAACATTATAATTCTGAAAAATGTCCTTTTTTGCAGAATAGAATAGTTTTCTCTTACTTATTATAATTGTCTGTGAATTCATTATCTTTTTCAAAATTGATGTAAAATTCTAATAAATTTTTAATTAAATTATAACTATAAGGTTTCAATATGAAACCATTTTCTTCAGAATAATATTTAAAAGGAAATTGTTTTCCGATAATGCGTGTTGTGTTTTTTATTCTAAATATATTATTTTTGAAAAATATCTTTTTTTTTGGTTTGATTAGTTTTTCTCTAATTTATTACATTTTTTCTGAACTCGTTATCTTCTTTCAAAATTGATGCAAAATTTAAATAACTTTTTAATTAAATTATAACTATAATCTTTATCCAATAACTTTTTGATTGGTAGGTTTGGTTTGGTTAATCGCTCTACGGTCATCTTGTGCACAGTTTAGTCTAAACAGACCGGGACCTACGGTTTAAAGTGGATTCCGAACCACAACCATCCATGGCACCGCCGGGACTCGAACCCGAAACCTATGGTACCGAGCGCCAGAGCGCTAGCCACTCGGCCATTCAGGCCCAATAACTTTTGAGGATATGAATATTAATATTCTTTAACAGTTTAAAAATCATTCCCTTGGATTGAAAAATTTAATTTTCTGGATAAAGTTAAAAAGTAAAATATTTTATGACTCATATTCGGGCCAAGCCAACATTTTTAATATGTAAATTAAAAATTAAAAATTATTTTAGATGTAACTTTAGATTTTTTTCTAATTTTATTATTAGAAGAATATCTAATTATTTTGTTCACAATAGTGTCTAAGATCAATTTTGTAGTATATTTTAAAATTCTTTCCTTTATTTGGGCAAGTAATTTCTTCTTCTTCATTGACACAACAAGCCCATTGGTGGGCCAAGACCGTCTGCCTACTGGCAGATTTCGAGACAGGAGAAGTTTTCTTTTTATGGGGTCGGGTTATAAGCCCTACATCGAACGCCTACTATTATATTAGATCGGCTGGGACTTACGGTTTAAAGTGGATTCCGAACCTCTAGAAGCCTTCATGGTACCGTCGGGACTCGAACCCGAAGCCTATGGCACCGAGCGCCAAAGCAATACGGACACATAACTAACACCAGAAAATTATCTGGTTTATGTTGCATTTCTTCGTCCCAAGTTTCAAAAGCATTTAGCTTTCTAAATTTATGAAATGAGGTATCTAAGATTCTTAAATTATAAAAAAATACAACAAAATATTATTTTAAAAGCTATTTTCTTATTCGAGTTTCAAAATAAAAATTTAATTAAAAAAAAAAACCCTTAATTAAAAAGTAGAATTACCATAGTAATTATTTTAATAAATTTATTTTAAAACATATTTTTTTCTATTTTTCCATAGTAGTAAACAATATTTTGATAAATTTTTGATTTTAAAACATATTTCTTTTCTCTACTGCGAAGCATATTTAAAACTAGAGAAAAAAAAAATTGAATTCGTAGACTTTCTAAATAATGTTTTAGATTTTTATTTATAAATTTGTGACTACAATTATTAATGTTAAAAAAAATATTTTTGTTATAATGCAGCTACATTTCGCTGCACAGACATATGTATCTTTTTCAAAACAAGTTTCGAACCACTCATTACACCGTCATCATTTTTCAGTATTTTTGAATGGTGATTGAATGTATTTTCTTTGATGTTTTTAATTTTTTTTCTCATTTTAATTTACTTTTTGAATTATCTTATGCTTAGCTTTTGACCAGAAAAATGTATTTTTTATATAAGGGACAATTTTTTATATAAAGACAAAAAATGATGATAAAATATTTATTTTTGAAAGAATATGAAATGTGTTAAAATGTATATTATTTAATCTTTAATATATTGTAACTTTTAACCAATGATCATTTTTTTTTTTTAATTTTGTGAAAAAAAAAAAATATTATTTAATCGTAACAATGATCAAGCAAAAAATAAACAATTCCCATATCATGTTTCGGTTAACTTAACCTAAACATTGTTAAACAAACAGAAAAGTAACAATTGTATAAAAAGAATGAACTTATTCTAACTATTCATAGCATTTATTATTATTTCTCAATTTAAAAATAAAATTAGCCTGCCCAAAAATAAGAACAAAGGTCAAGATATGGAATAATTAATTTCTATTCTATGCATCATTTTGTTTTTATTATTACGTTTTATCAGTAAATATCAACTAGCCTAACCTGAGCAATGTTAAAAGAAAAACCCAAGAATAATATTAATATAAAATATAATTTTATTTTCTTATTCATTGGGGCCACAGCCCCATGGTGTGCCAAAATTATCTGCTTACTGGCAGATTTCTCATCTCGAATTCTGCTTATTGACAGATTTCGAATCAGAGATGTTTTCGTTTTGCTAGGTTGGGTTATTAGCTCTGCGTCTAACAGTCATATTAGACCGGGACGTATTGTTTAAAATGGATTCCGAACCACTCACAAACATCCTTTATTTAGTTTGATTTGTCCACCGCTAAAAGGATACGAACCTGAGATTCCGAACCACTTTACAAACATCCATGCCACCGCTAGAACCTGAGGCCAGAGTACCAGAACGCTCGCTAGCCACTCAGCCATCAGGCCCATTATTTTGGCATTTAAGCTAGTATTGTTACTTCTTCATAACATTTAAAAATCGAATCAGCCTATTCAATAATAAATAAACCAAAATGAAAAAATTAATTATTAAATTAATTTTACTCAAAAACTTAAGCAAATGCAATTTTATATGACTTTTTCCGATGTGTCGATGAACTTTACTGTATGAACGTGAGAAAAAAAAAAAAATATCTCCGTTAAATATAAATATTTTAATTACTAACTAAGAGAGTCAACTTAAGCGATAGTTCAACTGGAAAAAGAATAAACTGTGAAAAAAGGTAAAGATGCATTGCAAACGAGAGATGGTGCAGAATTAGCCATTTTCATTATCTCAATCTGTTACATAGAGTTGACTTCAAGGCGAACATCTAACACATCTTTTTTTTTTCTCCTGCTCCCCACTTCCTGCTGCTGATTGGCTGAGGAGGAATGAGGGGAGGAGGAAAATGCCGTAAAACACTATTATTACTCAAATTGGATTGCGTCTTCCTGCTCACGTGTCATTTCGTCACACGATGCGGATGCCAAAGAGAATCCAAACAAACTTATATGCTGAGGGCGGGGTAAATGACTCGATGGCGACTTGTACGGAGGATGTTTTTAATGCTACAGTGTTTTTAATATGTATTGGTTTTTAATTAACGTCTAATTAAATGGCAAAAAGTTTATTTTTTAGGCATTAATTAAATTATTATAATTTCGATACTTTATTAAATTATATTTTTTATTCTTTTTAAATTAAAACTGTTTCTGATTGATTGAATTTTACAGGTTAGTGAATAGCACGTACAGGTGGTTATCAAAATAATAGAAACACCTGTAAATAAAAGTGTTATTTAAGAACCATTTATATACCATTTTTTAAATAGTATATATATCACGTGGTAATATGAGGTAGATTTATTGAAGTTGTATATGTCCTGTATTTGTGACAAAAACGTAAGATGTCAGATCGTCATAAACTTTTAAATTGTAGGAGCGCGAATAGCTGGGACAATTATGACCGAAACATCCCAAACAGCTTTTTTAGAGATACGGTGTCTATAGTTATGACAGCATACTCACAGCGTGGCAAGACAAGCTCGGCAAAGCAGAATACTGGACGGAAAGAGAAGCTCAGTGAAAGAGATTGACTGGCATTGAAACGCATTGCAATGTCTAAAAAAAAAAAAAAAAAAACTGCAGCTAAGTGACCGCAGAGCTCAATCAGCATTTGGAGTCTCAGTCTCAATAATTACAGTTAAGAGGCCCCTTCATAAACAAGACATTTATGGCAGAGTAGATATTCCCAAGCCATTTGCCACATCTGTAAATGCCAAACGTCGTTTACAGTAGTGCCACAACCAAAGCCCTGGTCCATTGATAAGTAAAAGACATTTATATGGTCAGACGAATCATCTTTCATACTTTTCCCCATAACAGTACGGGTGGACGTCTGCACAAGCGTATGATCTTGATTATCTTCTTCCAACAGTCAAACACGGAGGTGTATCTGTCATCGTATGGGCAGCCATGTCGTAATTTTTATGCCGCCCCAATTGTATGAAGTTGTTGAAAGGAAGAATCTTCTGAAGAGAAGTGTTAGCTGACCAGGTTTATCCTATGATGCCAACTTTCTTTTTTATGCAGGGAATGACATTTTCCAGGTTGATAATGCCCCCATCCATGTAGCAGGACTGTTCAAACATGGTTTGATGAACATGAGGAGGAAGTGAAAGATCCATCTTGGCCTGCACAGTCCCCCAACCTCAATATCATGGAACCGTTATGGTTTATTTTAGAGCGATCAATCCGGAATCGATATCCTCCACCAGAATCTCCCCGGAACTTTCACACTATCTCCATAAAGAATGATTCAATATTCTTCCAAACACTTATTCAGCACTTGTATGATTCGATTCCCAGGCGAATCCAAGCTGTACTACATGCCAAAGGCGGTCCTACACCATATTAGCAAAGGACTTCTTATAACTCTAGGGTGTTTCTATTATTTTAATTACCACCTGTAGATTTTATTTTTGCCATTAATTAATAAAAATATTAATAAAAGCAACATATTTTTCACTATAATTTAATTTTTGATTGACATATTTCTTTTTTGCCAGATTTCTTCATATTTTTGTTTTCATCAGCCTTATAGAATTCCTGTTACAAATATTCGAAATCAAAATAGTTTTCAAATAATGTTAGAAAATATTTCTATTAAATAGCCATTTTGAGATAAACTTGTAATAGCTCTTGAATTTTGTAAGTTAAGTTACTAATGGTGGTAATATTATTTAATTAAACATCACTTGAGACATCTGCATGACAATTCCGATGAACGGTTTATTTAAGTGATGTATATTCCAGTTAATTTAGGATTTTCTTTATGTTACAGCAGGAATAATGTTATTTTCAAAATGTTAAAATAATTTAGAATATTTTTAATTGGGAACTAATTTGATTAGTTTTTTATTTATTAATTTCAGGTGAAAGTATTTGCACTAAAGAAGTATTTATTAAAATAATTATAAATACTTTTTTATTATAATGAAATTTTACAAAATATTGAAATAAATAGCAAACAAATTATCATTAACCCTCATAAACAATTGTCATAACCTTGTAAAACCATAACAGGAATGAATTATATTCATAAATATTTTATCTGAATTTATGTATTACAACAAAACAACTTTTCTTCAATTAATTTTAAGTAGTTTAACTAATAAGGAATCTCATACAAATTATTTTACCATTGACTTTATTTAAATGTTGGTGTTTGATGCTCCATTATTATACCGTTTGTATCACGTTTATCAAACGTATAAAAGAAAGAATTATTCATATAGATGGTCATTTATTGCTGCATAAATTCCAATTAATTACATTTCAATAACCTTTAGATATACGAAATATACTACTTTAATGTAAATCTACTATTATGTATAATAATAAAGTTGAACATATATATTTTCCTCCTCAAAAATCTTTCAATCGTTAATCAGAAATGGTTCATAATTTTATACATTAATATTATGAATTGTAAATTCAACATTGTTTGACAGGAAATAAGATATAATTTATGTGATTTTAAGCTCGATCATTTTTCTTCATGGAAACAACATTTCTATCCTTTATTAATCCATATATTGGTATGTGTTCTGAAACAAGTATTAATTTTTCTTTCAGATTACCAAAATTAAACATTAAACGTTGATTGCCTTAAGAGCAAAAGTTCTAAATTTTCACGAAATAAATGAATAAAAAAAAAATAATAAAAAAAAATAAATAATAAATATTTTTTTATCAAAAATATTCACCAAACATTTTTTATTGGCTTCCGATATTATTTGTTAATCAACCAAATAATCAGATGCGGAAACATCGGAAGCATCCATTTTGATGCAAATTACATTTTTATATAATATCACGAATATTTTCCTTACATTTATTATACATTTCATTACATTTATTATACATTTCATTACATTTATTATACATTTCATTACATTTATTATACATTTCATTACATTTATTATACATTCCATTATATTTATTTTACATTTTATATAGTATTATTTAATATAATTTTACGAATTTTCATTTCTTGTACAGTGCTGTGGTTATAAATTTTTAATTTAATGTACAGGTGTGGAGTGCTATTTTTTAAGCGTCTTACCAAGTTCATTAGCTTAATGCTTTTGCATACCATAGCATATTCCATACTATTGGAACTATTGAAAGATTTTTCCTTGTGACCGTTTCCGAAGTAGACAAAATATATAAATACATCTAGGTACACTATTTCTTTCTCGCAAATTTTTCTCTATTCTTTTGGTGTTGTTTGATCGCAAATTCCCCACAGTTATAACAAAAGCTATCAGGATTGTTAATAAAGCCACGACTTTCCATTTTTTCAGCACAAAGTAAACGAAAATGAAAACCACGTAGGAAGAGAATGACTTGAAAACAGACTTAAACCAGTCAAGAAATTCACAGTACAATAACTGGAAAATATCTATATCCTTAACTGATCCCCAGGTCCAAAAACATCGTGAAAACATCAAATTCTCATAAGAATCTTTGATTCCGCAAGTTGTTTGGAATCTTGACGTTTCCATCAAAAACGTATGTATCACGTATGTACATCAAAAAAAAAAAGTTGATTGTACAATTATTATTATACTTGTAAGTACTACAAGTATAGAATAAAGATGCTTTTTGTGATAAAATGGTAAGTTCAGTGATGATTTAATGATCCTTTTTGGATTCAGTATGCAAAACAGCATAAAGGAGACCCTAAATTATGAAACGAAGTTTTTTCCATTGTTGACTTGTAAATTTTCTTGTAAAGAGTTTTTGAAGTTTTGAACCTTTACTTCTTGAAGCTTTTCTCTAAGTATTTAATTTTCCTCATGAATTGGATAAATGATATTGTATCTTACTATTCAGGATTCAAATGTCATAAAAAATAATCAAGTTTCACAAGTCTGCGCATCCATGGATTAGGCATTAAAGTACTTATGATCAATTTGAGCATACGAATTACTTCTTTCACTCTATCATTCCTGAAGTGTAATTGACTATTTGTGAAGTTTTGGTAACAACCATGATTTAAAATATCTATATTTTGATTAGAATCAAAATAATACACATTGTGCTAATATGTATAAGATGATTTAGCATTTAATTTTAACAAGAATTGAATAAATATGAAGTTATATTGTAACTTAATTATTCAGAATTCATAAGACATGCAGGATTCATAAGTCATAACAAAAATAATCAGGATTCACAAGATAGATTAGACATTAACGGGCTTATAAATAAATTAAACATATGACTTACTTCTTTCATTCCTGGAGTATAATTAACTATTTGTGAAGCTTACAATAATAATTTGAAATATCTATACATTTTAAATAGTATCAAATAATACACATTGTGTAAATTACTATAAGAGATTTAGAAATAATTTTAACATGAATTGAATAAATATGAAGAAATGATATTTAAACTTACTATTCACGTATTTAAAAAAAAAAAAAAAAATACGGAATCATACATGCAAAATCTGCAGTTTTTAAAATCTATAGATTTCTTCATAGCACACTACACTAAAGAGTTTCATTTATTGTTCGGAATTTTTATTATGAATTTTAAAAATAATGTAAATTTAGCATACATCATCAGACATGCTAATACCTTAAATAGTAGAGACAAGTAAGCATAGTTGTTGTGTTCCCCAAAAAATTGATATGTACTTCTAAAAATTAACTAATTAAATTAATAAAAACTAAAAAATAAAATAATTTCCACTTCTTACCCCTTTCCACTGTTATTTAATATTTATTATTTAAAATTATTAATTATAATTATTTGATGAAATATCGATTTATAAAATTTTTTTTATGTATTTTATTTTTATTAAGCAAATTAGAAAATTCTTATTAAATATATATTAAAATTTTTTATTACATTCTTATTACATATATTAAAATTTTTATAACATACAATTATTATACAATTATCATTATTATTATATACATAAAATAACTTTTATCACACATTATGCCGTGAAAGTAGGGAAAGAAAACGGGAAAAAAATTTTCATTCATTATAGAGTTCCTTCTTATACATTATAGAGTTAGACATACATTATAGAGTCAATCTCAATGCGGATAAGCAAATGATGGATAAACCCGCTTTACATATTATTTTTCTAATGCGACATCTTTTTTATTGTTATTGCTTTGTTGTTCACGGTTTGTTATGATAATATCATCCCAATTTCTTACGGTCCATTTATAAGAAGCACAAGACATTATTTCTTTGTTACTATTCCCTTTTCCAAACGAGCAAAATTACATCAAAAACAGCAAATCTTGTTTTAAAATTTTGCCTAACTTTTTATATTTATTTTTATCTGTTTATAAGTGCATATTTTTTTTTTTATTTTTTACTAATTCAATGAAGAATTTGCTATTGTAAATTTATATGAGTAAATTTTAAAATCTTATTATCTCTTTTTAAAAACATTGTTTAATTTGCGATACATGTACAACAAAGCACTACATTTTAAAAATTGACATATTTTTTTGTCAAAATACAATAACTACGTCCAACGAAGTCAAATATTAGCTCATTTTTGAGCCTATTGTTAAAAAATGAGTTTAGCGTTTCGTTTCCTGCTTTTTAAGCAGTACCATAAAAGCTCTATTACTTTTTATAAAATTGCCGGAAACATACAAAACCAGATTTCCCATTTAAATTTTCCAACGTAGAACTTTAAGCATTTCCAAACATTCTCTTTCAAGGCAATGAAATTTAAATCACTGGAGGGAGGGTACTGATACCCTTTCTAGCAGTACTGCCCATGATCTAATCCCGCAGCGAGTTAGTGTCTGCAAAAAGAACCATAATCACTTCTTTAATGGGCGTATTTTCCTCTCTGGAGAGAACTGCAGCGCAATTTCCCGGTCAATAATTTGTCCACTCCAGGACAATGGCTGGTGATTAAACTCGAATGGGGGTTCGTCAGTTTTCCAGTTATTGTGTCGGGGATGGACAAGGGATGGGAAGAAGTGCATCCATCCCTCTTTGCAAGCCGTTTTCCGGCCTTTGAATCAGGCGTAATTGACGACAATTAGTTGATTTGATGAAGTGAAACGGCCGAAATTGCTTCCGTCTCGCGCGAATCCCGCGGGTTTTCAATGGGCCCCTGATTGCGGAGGGAATCGTTTTGAGACTTTTGACGGAGGCTTTACGGCAGAACAACCTAAATGCAAATATACTGATGGGGCGAATGGCAACAGCGTTTCCACGCAGATGAGAAAGAGAAACTGTTCCTGTTTCGTTGAGTATCTTCTTTGATTGAGTTTGATATCGGAAGAAGCTCTTCCTATCTTTCTTTCTAATCGAAGAGGTTTTTTTTTTTGAGCGCTAACTTAATTTATGGCTTCAAAATTCTGCTTTATTTCCGTATCATTAAAAAATATTTTAATATATGTAGATTTTTTTTATTGTAAGATTTCCGCTGGTTTTATTTTTTTCTGTTTTATTTGTCCAGTTAAAGGGAAAAAAAAATGAAAAGAAAATTTCATTGAGAGAATTGCTAACACCGATTATATATTTATTCTTAAAAGCTATGCAAAAAAACTGTTGTTTAAGCATCTTAAAAATATAAACTGTATGTTGAAAACTTCACTTTTGATAAAGTTTTAAATAAAATGTCAATTATTTTTTTCATTTGGGATGTTTAGATTCATTAATTTTAATGATCTTTCCTAATAATTAATAATCTTATAATTAATTAATAATAATGCAATGATTAATTAATTTTAATGCAATGATTAAATAATAATAACGCAATAATTAATTAATAATTGTTAGATAATTTCTTCTAATAATTAATTAATAATCTTTTCGGCTAGACATATATTTTCCTCAGTAATGAATAATTAATCGGAAAAGATGTTATACAATAAAAATATTTTAATACCAATTAAAGCACGTCGTGACTAATTAAATGACATAATTTGAAGGGTTTTTTTAACACAAGATAGAAACCATTTAGATTGTTTCATTTTCAGAATATATATTTGAAATCTTCTTCAATATGGCGATACATCTTGTGCAATAACATAATATCTTGTGACATCAAAATTGTGTTTTTATGTTTCACAGTTTTAATTTATATTTAAAAACAGTAATTCCAGATATTATGCATGCATGCCTAATTTGAAATTGCAGCTGTCATGAATAAAGTTTAACCTAACTAATAAATCTAAATGCAAACATACTGATGGGGCGAATGGCAACAGCGTTTCTATGCAGATAGGAAAGAGAAACTGTTTCTGTTTTGTTGAGTATCTTTTTTGATTGAGTTTGATATCGGAGGAAACTTCTCACCTGTCTTCCTTTTAATATGAAGATGTTTTTTTTTATGAGCACTAACCTAATTTATGGCTTCAAAATTCTTCTTTTATATCCGTATCATTAAAAAATTTTTAATACGTATAGCTTTTTTATTATAAGATTTCGGCAGGTTTTCTTTTTTCAGTTCAATAAAAAAAGTAAACGAAAAATTTCATTGTGAGAATTAGTCTTAAAGATAGAAGAAAAGAAGTTAGATTTTATATTTAATTTTAAAAGCTATGCAGAAAACTGTTATTTAAGCATCTTAAAAATATAAACGTAAGCTACTGTATGTTAATACTTTCTTTTGATAATGCTTTAAATATGCATCCCAAATGAAAGCAATGATTGATTAATTTATATCGGTTACACAAATTTAGAATGCTTTAATGTTCAAATGAGAACAGAGAAATTTCACAAATTTTGGATGTTTAGATTAATTAATTTTAATAGTCTTTCCTAATAATAAATAATTTTGTAATTAATTAATTAATCATAATGTAATAATTAATTAATAATTATAAGAATATTATTAATTAATTAGTTATTAGATTATTTATTTTAATAATTAATTAATTAATTATTAGATTATTTCTTCCAATAATTATTAATCTTTTCAGCTAGATATACAATCTTCATCGGCAATGAATAATTAATCATTTAAAAAATTATAAAATAAAAATATTTTTACACCAATTAAGAACACATCGACTTACTTAATTTGAAATTTTTTTGGCACAAGATAGAAACCAATTAGATTGTTTCGTTTTCAGAAAAGCCTCTTGAAATCTTGGGCAATGGCAGTTATTTTAGTAAATTCTATCGGATATATGGATATCGATATATATCGATCGGTCGATATGGATATTTCCAATAAGTTAATAATTTCAACATCCATCAATTTGTTTACTCGATATTGTGTTATAATATCTTGTGACATCTAAAATTGCATTTTCATGTTCCACAGATTTAATTTATATTTAAAAAAAATAGTAATTCCAGTATTATGCATGCATGCCAATTTAAAATTGTAGCTGTTGTAAATAAAGTTTAAACTAACTACATAAAACTCATGGACACATTGCAATCAGTTATTAGGTTTTCACGAATAGGACAAGTATATTGTTTAATTCGAATTGATGCTTTGCAAATATGATGTTGTCACTTCATAATCACGAAATTAATTACAATTGAAATGATTTAGCAATCTGTTTCTCTTTAGGTATGGTTCCAGAACAGACGAGCTAAATGGCGAAAACGAGAGAAAGCGATGGGCCGAGACAGCCCCAACTTACCATCAGGTGTCGATCTTCTAATGGGCCCTCGAGCAGATCTACCACCGCTCTACCCTAGCTCCGGTCCCCATCTGCACAGCGGCATGCACATGCCACCTACGGATCATCACTTGTGGCCTCTCCCATCAGGTCTGCAAAATCCTCTAGGTCTGTCACATATCTTGAACTTTAATAGCAACACCAGTGCCGGAATAGGACCTCCAAATTTCCTAGGACACCACCACGCGCCTTCTTGGCCAAAAGCTGTGACACCCCTTAGTTCAGCGCTGTTATCAGTATACATGCTTAGTTCTGCGGCAGCAGCATCTGCCGTGACATCATCTTCTACCACTGCACCTTCAGTTACTAGTTTTGCACATCATCATGGTCTGCCAACCGCGAAGACGTCATATCTTGGCCAGTCACATCTGCAGCCGGCATTCCTGGGCATGGACAATGGTTCCTTAATGAAGGGGATTGATCCTGGACGATCTAGCTTGGACATTCTGCGCCTGAAAGCCAAAGAACATGGCCTAGACAGGTCAAATTCTCCTCCTTCAGCATCGAGGCCTGCGTCATCTTCGTGAAGTAGCGAGGTCTTTCTTAAGTAGTGAACTGTTTTGATTTTGAAAATCAAGATTTCTTTTGGTAATAAACTGTAATACACTTAATATTAGAAACCAACCAAGTTGTGGAATTTTGTTTTTCTTATTTTTGTCACTAAGTGGAAAAATATTGTATTTATTATAGACACATGTACGGCTCTCCTATGGAGTATGATGTATGTAAAGGAAATTTAAATTTGGCTTGCCATCTTATGAACATTATGTTGTGTCATGACTAGAGGAAACAGCCAAAAAAGTGACAAGTTTTCAACGAAAAAGAAAAGTGACGTTGAATTGTTTTAACAAGTAAACGAAAATGCTGTATAATTTTCCGCAATCAGTAAAATATCTACTCATATATCAGTGAAAATACACAATAGTGATTGATGTATTCAATAAATGAAAATGGTTAAAAACTATATTCGTTTTGATTTTCTTTATTACGATGTCCCTCCCTTTTCAATAAGTTGAATTTAAATTTTTTTTTCAATGTATTTCTGCTTTCATCCCTGTCGATTAAAATATTTTAAATGGAATTTTCGTGATAAAGCTTAAATGTAAATTTAAAGAAAATGTTTTTTTAAATTGAATCTATGAACATTATGATTTTTAATGGCTCACATATTTTAAAAATACAATAGTCAAAATCAGTCGAAATTCATTAACAACATTGATTTCATTTTCAATGATGAGCAAATAACGTGTTTAAATTCAATAATTTGTTTTTATATTCAATGGTTTGATTTATAGCAAATAACTGAAATTTAAAGTCATTTGTCAAAGTATAAATTATTTTGTTAAAAAATCATTTTTCATTAGAGATTGGCTAGTTTGAAGGTTTAAATTTAATTCGATAATTAATTGATTACCTGAATTAGTTGGTTTGTAGAATTCGTTAATTAATTGATTAAGTTGAATTGGTTAATTCAATTATACATAATCAAATTTTAATTTCTTATCTATTCTATTCATAATCATTACAATAAAATTTCATATTTGAAGGTGTTCATATTTTTATTATACTATATTATATACTATACTATATTAGTAGATCAGCAACGAAAGAGCATGCATTTTACATATATAATATGTTTAAAATGCAGGCTCCTTACGTGATTAGAAAATTTTACAAAGACAATAATATGAAAACTACTTATAATTTCATATTATTGCCTTTTTTGTTAAAATATTCGATTGAAACCTAAAAATAATGACATCTGGGATTCGTGGTGTAAATTCACGAGTCTTAGCTTTATGTAATTTTAAAATGTCTATCAATTTATGCGAATTTTTAAATTGTTTTATAATTGCACATTTTTTTTTTTCAATTTTAAACGATTAGAATTACATTAAACAAAAACTGCCATCTAGAAGAAAATGTTTATATTGTTCGAAATTTTACAAATGAAAAAAAATTGTTAATAATAATATTTTAATAATAATATTTTCCCATTTACAAATGAAAAAAAAGTAATAATAATAATAGGACATAGGATGAAATCCAAAAACATTCATATTTTTTTGTGGGATAAGTTATATTGCTCGTGATGAGTTATATATGTTAAAGGTATCAGTAATGATGTTTTAGTTCATCCTATCGTAATATACACTCAAGAGCCAAAACCTTATGACCACCCCTACATTTTGCAATGAACTCGCCTGGAGGACGTGGAAGGCACGTGATCAGTGGAAGTGGTATTTAACTGGTGTTAAGTGGTGGTATTAATCCATGCCAAGGCGGGTTGAAGCTGTGTTGCGCGCCAAAAGGTGGAACAACTCGTTATTGACAGGTGGTCATAATGCTTTTGGCTCTTGAGTGTATATATATATATATGTGTGTGTGTGTGTGTGTGTGTGTAATTTAGAAAAACATATCTCATTCTCGTATATGCACCATCAACATATAAAATATAAGGATTTAAAGAAACCACCATTTTTACAAATAATCTTTTTAATATTGAATATTTTTCGGCTTACTATATTTTTATTTCACTACTGACCGGTGCTTCTTTTCTAAAAATGCGCGATTTCTTAACTCTGTTATTTCTTTAAAGGCACGTAATCAGTAAATAAACAGCAATAGTTATAAGAAATAGCAATAAGCAAAGTAATAAGCAACAATAATGAAAACTGCAGAAATAATAATTTAAAAACAGCTGCTTCCCAAAATAATATTTTCATTCATTCAATAAAAGTAATGCGAGATAATTTTTAACAGTAAAAAAAAAAATAATGAAATAAAATGCAATAAAATAAGATTATTATTTAATAATAATAATAATTTGATTAGAGTATTTTCGATGAGAACTTTTATAAAAAGCAAAATAAGTTTTTAATAAATAAATAATTTTCATAACTAATTTGGATTATTTTCTATCAATTTTTCATATATGAAGGTACTTTAATATTTTACTTTTCCTTTATACCATAAACGTCTTACGAACAACATACAATAGTTTTTATTGTCTAATAATTATTATTTTTATCAAAAACAACAATTATTTTTTAAAACAATGATTATTGTCTCTAATAATTATTGTTTTTATTAGAAACAACAATTATTTTTTTTTAAACAATAATTATTGTCTCTAATAATTGTTGTTTTCATTGATTAATAATGATTCGATTCGATTCGAAGTTTTTTAATTGAATACTTATAAAAAAGACTTAATAAATAAAAACATTATAAAAAAGACTTAATAAATAAAAACATTATAAAAGACTTAATAAATAAAAACATTATAAAAAAAGACTTAATAAATAAATAATTTACATAACTAATTTGGATTACTTTCTATCTTCTTTCATATATAAAATTGCTTAAATATTTTAATTTTCTTTTATACCGTAAAAGTTTTGTGAACAACATACAGTAGTTTTTTTTGCCTAAGATTAATAATGATTCGATTAGAAGTTTCTTTGGTGAGACATATTATAAAGAGAAAAAAAAATTTATAAATAAATATTTTACATAACTAATTTGGATTATTTTCTATCTTTTTACATAGATAGAAAAAATAGTTTTAATATTTTATTTTCATTTATACCATAAAAGTGTTACATACAATATACAGTAGTTTTTATTGTATAAGATTAATAATGATTCGATTCGAAGTATCTTCGATGAGACTTATTATAAAAGACTTAATAAATTATTAATTTACGTAATTAATTTGGATTATTTTTCATCTTTTTTTGCATATATAAATTAGCTTTAATATTTAAAAAAAAAATTAATAATAATAATTAATACAAATTAGCTTTAATATTTCACCGCGTGCCGTTGGCATTCACAAATTTGGGACCTGAATGGCCGAGTGTCTAGCGCTCTGGCGCTCGGTTCCACAGATTTCGGGTTTGAATCCCGGCGGTGTAATGGATGTTTGTAGTGGTTCGAAATCCACTTTTACGCCGTAGGTCCCGGTCTCCTATGACTGTAAAAGCGTCACGGAGCCAAAGTCAGACTTCTACCTACGGGTGTTCCATCACGACAGAAGCTGCTTCCTTCCTCTTCAATCATGAGTACGTATGGGCTCGTGGGTTTAGCCAGCCAAATGGGATAAGACACAACAAACAACAGCTTTAATATTTTACTTTTCATTTATACCATAAAAGTCTTATAAACAACATACAATAGTTTCTAATGTCTAATATTAATAATGAATTTAATAATATTAATTAACGTTAACTTAATAATGTTTTTATCGTGCATGATTAATAATGATTCGATTTGAAGTTTCTTCGATGAGACGTATTATAAAAAAAAAAAAGACATAATAAATTATCCAATATTTATTTTGCATATATGGAGTTACTTTAATATTTTACTTTTTCAAATATAATAGAAAAGTTTTACAGACAGTATAAATTAGTTTTCCAATGATTCAAGAAATATATATATGAGTAGAGGTAAAATATTCAGCTTCTTATTCATTAGTCAAAGCTCAAAAAAGATAATCTCTGAATAAAAGTTTGAGCTCATTTAGATTATTTTTTAATAACGATTAATAGTAAATATATCTTATCTCTCAATGTTACTATTCATGGAAATTATAATTACACGGTTTGATTGCGGAATAATAAAGGTAAGATTAGTAAGAAGTGAGCATATGTTCTCCAGATTATCAAAATAAAAGTTAGTAACAAATTAAAAATATACAATGAATTAAACATATTTATTATAATTTAATTGTAATGATAAAATCATTTATCTGGTATTTTATTATCTGGACTTTAGCTTCGTCTCGGTAAGAAATATTCAGTCAAAATTGTGCAATACTTAGTAAGAATTTATGAATTATTCATGAATCACTTAAAACTAAATAGCAATTTACTCTAAAAATATGTTGAGACAAAAGTTTATATCATAAATTTTCAAAAGTACTACAATTGTAATTACCTTGATTAGTTAACGCATAGTTAAGAGCACAGTTAAAAAGTAGTATTATAAAATATAGAAAAATATTTGGTGCTACCAATTTTATGTTAAAGATTTATTTATATGTTTAGTTGCAATATATCACAATTAAAAGTACATTCTATTAAAAACTCCATTATATGTATTTTTTTTCATCTATGTGTATGAAAATGAATATTTTTATGCATGTATAAAGGTGCGATATTTCAATGTAACTTAAAAATACAACACTTAGCCTTCTAATTTTTTTTTACTTAAGTTATTATTCTTCAACATTTCGTCTAGCCAAATAATTACGAGATTCTAATTTGCTCAACAAAAATTAATTAAATTAATTGTTTAAATTAAAGTTAATTGCTTCAAATATTAAATTTTTGATATTTATGCGATTGCAATATTTTTAAATATACATTTGCTCCGTTCAAACATTCTATTATAATTATACTATTTTTTTATAAATAATAATTAACTGTGATTTTTCTTTACAATTTGTCAAACCTCAAACCTTAATGGGGTCCTGATGGCAGAGTGATTATCATTCTGGGTCAAGTCTCGGCGGTGCCATAGATGCTTGTAGTGGTTCGGAATCCACCTTAAACCGTAGGTTCCAGTCTACTATGACTGTAGAACCTTAGACGTTGGGGTGACAACCCTACTTCTTAAATAGAAAATGTCTTCTTTTCTCGTTGGCCCACCTAGGGCTGTTGTGCCAATGAAGAAGAAAATTTCTAAGGGTTATCAGTGTTTTGCATCTATTTTTGAGATTTTCTCTTGATTCTTTTGCATTTTCATATATATTTTTACCTATTAAAATTTACCAAAACTAGCATCGAAATCTTGAAAAATTCTCATGAATTATTTTTTCATCAAATTTTGAATTAAAAATAGAATTTAATAGTAAACAAGAAAAAAAGTGGGCTATAAATGTAAGAGGATGAATACTTTTAATTCCATGAATTTGTTTTCTGTAGCCTGGTACCACGGGTCATATTTCATGATGGCAGCTAATTAATGTTCCATGTCAGTCAGGAGGACGGGTTTTCTTATATAAAATTAGCTAGCCCTAAGTATTCCTCATTCCTCTGTAAATAACTCGTTGATAACAAAATTTTAGTTATGCAGGGTCCGTGAGAAAGGATTTTTTTTTTCAGCTTTAAATAATTGGTCTGTATTTTTGTTCGAATCAGTGTCTATGACAATTTCGCCCACTATTTGACAAACTATTGCAGATCAGAGAAGATAAATTAGCAGCAAAATCTTATTGCAAGATTTGACTGTTGTCCGATTTTTGTAATCCGGTGTCCATCGCTATTAAATGCAGTTTACCCGGCTGTTTTTCCAAATTATCACAATTTAAACTGGTTATCAGAGAGGACTATTCTTGAAGCTAAAAATGAAGATGACCACAAAATAATGAAACAAATAATTACCGTGTTATCAGTTATATACAAGACATTCGATAGTGTATCAGATGCCGATGAGGTTCGTCAATATCCACTAGAATTCATTAAAATGACTGGATCCTTTTGGATTGCCACCTTATCACCTTTTACTTCAAATGGAATCTCTAATAATTGTACTACGGAACCTCGATCCCACAAAACATTCAATGGCACAAGATTATATATAACAAGATAAAAATCGATGCAGTTGCAGATGTTTTCCTAAATTATCACAATTTAAAATGATTATAGGAGAGGTTATTCTTGCAACTAAAAATGAAGATGACCTCGAAATAACTAAACAAATACTTGCCGAGTTGCATTATATACAAAACTTTCGATACAAAAACAGATGCCGATGAGGTTCGTCAATAACCCACCAGAGTTCCTAAACTGACTGGATCCTACTAATCCAACAGGGATCCAGTCAGTCTTATCCATCATTGAAGCCATCGGTCTCTCTCCAGTCCACCTTATCACCTTTTATTTCAAATGAAATCTCCAATAATTTTACTCTCCGTCTCTATCTGTCAAAACTTTCAATCGCACAAAGTCATGTATAAACAAGATGATGGGCAATGTGATTGAAGCGACTATTTTAACAGATAAGAGGGAGCAGGAAATAGGTCTTATTCAATGTATATCATTCATTCCGACGGATCTGCCTTTTAATTCTAAGATATTGCAATTTCCAGTGAGGCTTGTGTTTTCGCGATCAACAAGTCACGGTTGCAATCTATTAAGTACTGCTGAGTAGGTTTGAGATTGTCCTGTTTTTATCATGGGAAAAGTCTAAATTGCTTGCTCAAAGATGGTTTCACCCAACCCTGGAGGTGAAGCTAAATCTGTTGCTGTAGCCAGATTTTTGAATTAAATTAGTATTACAATGAATTTGAAAAATGCCTCTTTTTTATAACTTGTATGTTGCTCATATATTTTTAAATAACTGTCAATAAAATTACTTCACTTTTTACACTACATTCCTTCTTTTGTTATTCACACCTCTGCCTCACAAAACATAAAAAGATAATAATAAATACTCGGCCAACCAATAGTTTGCTATTTCTGAAATTCTTAATTATTTTTATTACAGCGTACCTTAACATTTTTATTGTTTGAGGTCATATTTCGTATTGGCAACTTATTAAATGCAATTACTTTTACAAACACATCTTTAAAGGAAAAAAAGTTCGAATATTACAAATAAAAGCACTGTTTTCGAATGTTGGCCATCTTGACTTGAGGTTATTTTCCCCTCGAGAAAACCTCTGATATATAGCAGATTCACCAATATCCACGTTCGGACACCTATTTCCAGCTACTTCAGGAATGGTGTCTTTTTCTCCTCGAACTCTGCAAAGAATTATGGACTTATTTATCATACCCATACTCACCAGAAGCAAGGAGTTTTTAGTTCAGCTTTGCTTGTCGAGTTTCGAAGCAGGTACAGCTAGTTTGTAAGCCCAATGCGTTATCCATTAAGTTACATGAATACTGATCTGCTATGATCCATGTTTTAAGACATCTTTCAACCAGATTCTACATTTTCACTAAATTAATTGTTCCTGCTGATTGTCCAGTGTATTGCAAATGCCACTTCTAAATAATTGAAACACTAACTTAATGTCTAGAACAAAAAAAAAAAGGCCTAATTTTGGCAGAAAAATTTATAGAAATTGTAAGTAATAAAGGAACAGAATATTGGTGAATATGACGCACTCTATATTAACAGATCTATTTTCAAAGGGAAAAAAATGTCCAACACGTGTCCCAGTGGTAACAGGTTCAACTAGCACATGGGGAATGAAGGATTTTGATTTAAATCCACAGATGGCTTACAGTTAATGCTTTCATAATTGTTGAAAATAGCCGGAAATTGTGACAACACATCGACATTCAGATTGACTGAGGTTTTCAGACTTTCTTACATGGGACAAGCAGGGCCTGAATGGCCTGGTGGCTAGCGCTCGGTACCACAGGTTTCGTGTTCGAGTACCGGCGGTGCCATGGCTGTTTGTAGTGGTTCGAAATCCACATTAAACCGTAGGTCCCGATCCTAATAGGAGCGTTGCGGGGCTTTGTTACTCCGTCCGTGGCATAGCTTCAAGTTACACGCGCCCCCTGGGTAATGCAAAGTGAGTAATGTCTGTGCGGCGCTTACCTTAAGGCATCCAAGACAATTACGTGTATGCCAGCTGCATTAGAACAAAAAAAAAACATAGGACATGCAAATCTTAAGCAATTACCCTTAAAAAGGCTCCCCTAAAATCAATGCCTACCCTTTGTCTCAATTTGATGGGCTGTTCGTGTGATACACATAGGCTCACTGATATACTACAAAAGAAATGAATTTTATATGATGGTAAATATATTTTAATTTCTCTTTAAAATCATGTTAATGTTCGTTTTATTTTAAATTCCCTTTGTTAGAAATTACAGGAGAAGGAAACTATAGCCTTTGTATAAAAATAAAAAAGCGTTATCCATAAAAGAAAGCATCATAAATGTATAATAATTATGGGTTTTAAACCTAATTATTCAAAAACCAGTTTAGAATGATCTATGGCTTAATCAATGACGATTTAATTCTTTTTGCTTAAGAGACTACCACACTAAGAAAAACTTGATTTACTTCTGAAACAGAACTTCTTGAAAAACGAAAATCCTACAAATTTAAAAAATGAAACAAATTTTCATTTAAAATTAAGGAAAATTATTTATCAATACTAAACATATCTTTAAAAAGCAATTATATTAATTTTGTATCAATATTTTCAACTTTCAAGAAGTTTAAAAAGTATTTTTAATAGAAAAATTATATCTGATGTATTTAATTAAACCACATCATAATGTTTTGAATAGAGTATATGTTAGAACTAAACATTATTTACTTCCAATATGTCATTATTTAATTAATTTTTTATCTGTTAATTAAGTTTTCACAAAATCATTTTTTATTTCAATAATCAAAAAATAAAATAAAAACGCATCTAATTTTCTAGATATTAAATTACAGAAACTTCCTATTAGGTAGCATATTAAATTTCCAACTTTTAAACAAGTAATAAATATATTTCCTTTACTGAATAAAGCATAAAATTTTAAATAAAAATAATAGCTTAATTGTTATTCAAATGCACTTCTATAAGTTTAAGGTGTAAATTAAACATTTGATTTAAAGTTAATGAATTGCAAATAAGTCTTGGAAGAATAAACGCAATTTATATTCGTAAAAGAAAAAAGTTTTTTTTTTCATTTACGAATGCTGTCTTTCTATCAAGTATTTTTCATTTATGCAAATTACAAAAAGTAAAAAATAAGAATACTTTATTTGTTTCTTTAAATGCTTAAGAAAATTTTTATGAACTTTAAATTTGTTTTATTAAGCTCATTAAACAGATTTAAAATTTAGTTTAATACTTTGATACATTGACAAAAAAATATAATAAGCAAATAGCACAAAACCAATCAATGCTTCTGTTCTTGAGAAATTAAGGTGCTGTTATTAATAAGTAAGTGGAGGTTGGAAGAAAGCTGACTTAAGAATTTAATTTTTATGAATGCTTGCAAATTGTTTTTGCAAATGAATGCTTGCAAATTGTTTTGGCAAAATGAATGCTTGTTCAGATTAATGCTTGCAAATTGTTTTTGAAATGAATGCTTGCAAATTGTTTTGGCAAATGAATGCTTGCAAATTGTTTTTTTGAAAATGAATGCTTGCAAATTGTTTTGCAAATGAATGCTTGCAAATTGTTTTTTTTTTTGCAAATGAATGCTTGAAAATTGTTTTTGGAAATGAATGCTTGCAAATTGTTTTGAAAATGAATGCTCCTCAAATTGTTCTTGCAAATGAATGCTTGCAAATTGTTTTTGCAAATGAATGAATGCTTGCAAATTGTTCTTGAAAATGAATGCTTGCAAATTGTTCTTTTTGAAAATGAATGCTTGCAAATTGTTCTTTGCAAATGAATGCTTGCAAATTGTTTTTAAAAATGAATGCTTTCTAAATTGTTTTTGCAAATGAATGCTTGAAATTGTTTTAAAATGAATGCTTGCAAATTGTTTTTGCAAATGAATGCTTGCAAATTGTTCTTGAAAATGAATGCTTGCAAATTGTTTTTGCAAATGAATGCTTGCAAATTGTTTTTGCAAATGAATGCTTGCAAATTGTTTTTTTGCAAATGAATGCTTGCAAATTGTTTTTGCAAATGAATGCTTGCAAATTGTTTTTGCAAATGAATGCTTGTAAATTGTTTTTGCAAATGAATGTTTGCAAATTGTTTTGGCAAATGAATGCTTGCAAATTGTTTTTGCAAATGAATGCTTGCAAATTGTTTTTGCAAATGAATGCTTGCAAATTGTTCTTTGCAAATGAATGCTTGCAAATTGTTTTTGCAAATGAATGCTTGCAAATTGTTTTTGCAAATGAATGCTTTTAAATTGTTCTTGCAAATGAATGCTTGCAAATTGTTTTTGCAAATGAATGCTTGCAAATTGTTTTTGCAAATGAATGCTTGCAAATTGTTTTTTGAAAATGAATGCTTGCAAATTGTTCTTGCAAATGAATGCTTGCAAATTTTTTTTATGCACAGATAAAAAAATATTTTACGTTTATTTTAATACTTTGTTTAACATCACATTACAAATTTATTACACTATATAATCTCAATCTATAGTTCTCTTCGATATTAATTTTTCTAATTTTCTAATCTTTTTTAATTCAAAGGTCCCAGTACAATTATTTTAGTAGTATAAATGAAACCCACTTAAATTATGTCTCTAAATTTAAATTTTGTGCCATATTCTAAAAAGCATTTAAATCTATATAAAAAGTTTAATTCTGTTTTATGCCACCACAAAAATTTATTTAAAATTCTTAAAAAAACCTTTTTTTTTTTTTTTTTTTTTTTTTTGGTACAAACACACTATCAAAAGAAAAAGAACTACCAATCAGACTTCGTTCTGAATTTGAAATGAAAATTTTAGATTGCCCCTACTTTCAATTCCACATTTACGCAATACTAATAATTACTTAATATCTTAAAGAGAAACACAAGATGCCCTTAGCTAAGAAAGTTGCAGCATCAAGAGTCCAAATGGATGCAATAATTAACGGTAAATTAAATAGAAGTATGCGTGAATAAATTTATAAACCTCTCTCTCTCTCTTCAGAACTTATCAAAATTTAAACTTAATCAAACTCGTTAACACGAAATCTTGGCCGTCGGATATTGGGGCTTAATTAATTTTCTCAGCATTTTCATGGAACGGCCCAGTAAAATTGATTTCGATATGAATTCAGGACATGATTTCCCTTAACTAATCAGATCGGAAAGGGGTGGAACGCTTATTAAATCTCATGGTGGAGTTAGTACCAGGCCTCAATTTCTCAATTGCTGCAACTTATTGGATGCAATATTCTTGATCTAAGACATTTGTGGCGACACCTCCGAAGTTTGAGAAGATTCGCTGCTAAGAGGATAATAACTTCTCAGAATGTCTTAATGAGATTTTGATGGAATTTTGTAAGCAAGTTTCTCGCTGTATTTTTAATTAATTGCTCATCCGATTTGTGTGATTCGATTTCTTGGGAAAATGGGGAAATTTGTTTATATCTTCGGGACACTGAAATTGGATTTTCTGAAAGAGATTTAGTATGCTTATAAGGTTATTTATTGATGTAATATTTACGTGTATTGTACAGTTTGGCTTATTAGATGTTTATCATTGGCTAAAAAAGATTTAAATATATAGATTTAGATTCAGATATTTATAATCGACTTTAAAAACTGTAACAAAATTTAAACTCGTTTGTTTCTCCTGAAATTAAAAGTACAAAAACGCATTTGTTATATTAGTATTTCAGAATTTGTGGGTTGGTTTGGTTTGTCCCTCTATGGTTATTTTTTTGTAAACTTTAGGCTAGTTATTATGCCGAAACCCACAGTTTAACGTGGATTCCGAGTTACTAACAAACATCCATGCCACCACAAGCATTCAAACCTGAAGCCTGAGGTACCAAAGCCAAATATCTAGCCAATTGGCCATCAGGCCGCCTCAGAACCTGTGGGAGTGACTGCAAGATTGGCACGATATATTCCTTATAACCAAACAAGTGTTTTCAACTAGAAAAATAATTTGGATGGTCTTATTTTTGAATGCGGGGTACCTGGACTGAAGGTTGTTTTCCATCAATAAGGAGGACATATGGAAATTCTTGGATCATTACCCACAGTGCACATTAACATTTTTCTTCTTTTGGTATCACAGAAATTTGTTTCTGGCCTTAGAGCGGCATTTAATGACCTTCTGTTCTACTTCTTATCTAATGAAAGCTGCCTGATAGCCAATTTGATTGGCGCTCTGGCCTTTTGGTACCACAGGTTTCAGATTCAGATTCATTTCGAACCATTAACAAACATCCATGATACCGCCAGGAATCCACGCTAAACTGTAAGTCCCAGTTTAATTAGCCCAAAGTGTGCAAAAATGATCAGAGCAAACCAATCCAGAGAAGAAATATTACGGTTAAACAACAGGTATATCGTGATCATTTGCAACTTCAATTCTTCTTACTCGTCCTGCTTTAAACTAAGCTCTACCAGCTCAGAAATTTATTTCAAGGTTTCCGTACTCCTTTTGGGTCCGAAAACTTAACAAATCTCTTTGAGTTTCAATCCCATAAGAAGTTCATAAACCGGAAGTTGCTTGCCATTTTAAGCATCTTGACAAATCCGAAATATGTTTTTCGAAATTTGACAAGCGATGCAGAACTGAAAGCATTCGTGTCTAGTATACTGAGGATAGGCACGACCGTCGAATGTTATAATCTGCAGACCGAAATGTTGTTTATTTATCCTTCATTTGAGCAGAAACCCAATAATGCACTCTTGGGTTTGGTTTGTCGCTCTATGGTCATTTTGTACACATTTTGGGCTACCATGGGTGTTGTAGTGGTTCGGAATCCACTTTAAACCGTAGATCCCGGTCCTAACAGGATCGTAGAGCTTGCGGGGGCATTGTTACTCCGCGTCCGTGGCTTATCTTCAAGTTACACGCACCCCCTGGGTAATGCAAAGTGAGTAACATCTGTGCAGCGCTTTGCCTTAAGGCATACAAGACCAAGCTGTCTAAATGTTTGCCAGCTGCATTAGAACTAAAAAAAAACTATACCAGGACCTACTGTGCACTCTTCGGGAGATGTTATTTTACAATGGCAGCAAAAGGCTTTAAATACATCATTCACAATTCTGTTAAAGGAAATCTTAGCTCAAGGGTCATTGATGTGGTGTGATGTAACAGTAAGTTGAATATTAGGCAATGTGCTTAGTAGTAGGGCATTCCCAGACAAAACCATGATATCAATTCATAAATTTTTCTTGTCTTTTGTATAAAAACCATGAAAAATATTTGTTTTTTCTAATTCAGTTTGCAAACACTTAGACAGCTGTCTTGGATGCCTTAAGGCAAGAGCTGCACAGACGTTACTCACTTTGCATTACCCAGGGGGCACGTGTAACTTGAAGATAAGCCCCGGACGCGGAGTAACAATGCCCCCCACAACGCTCTACGATCCTATTAGACCGGGACCTACGGCTTAAAGTGGAACCGAAACCTGTGGTATCGAGCGCCAGAGCGCTAGCCACTCGGCCATTCAGGCCCACGTGTTAAAATATAGATCTGTAAAAATTCGCAAAACCGACATTAGACATAATAGAGAGAAACATATTAGAATTTTTTGAGGTATATAGGCTCTAATTATTAAAATTTTTAAAATTACAAAAGACTGTAAAATTGTTATGTTTTAAAATTGTTAGTTCAGAATTTTGTAATGAATAAAAATTAGTCTTATTTCCTTCTGTAAAAAATGGGGTTATGTAATCGAATTTAATATAAATAATAATGATAGTGCAATGAAAAGTAATTTATAAGTAAGAATAACTCATTGATCTTATAATAATTAATACATATTTGTACGAAAAATTGAAAATTTTCTATGTCAGAATTAAATAGTACACATTTTAATTTACTATTTACAGAAATAATTCAAATAATTAATTATTTTAAATCAAAAAGCATAAGAAATCCTTAATACTTTTTTAAAATTATATATATTTTTTTCAAAAGCAGTTACTTATATTAAATTTTTAAGATTTAAGTGATTTATTATTCACAACAAAATTATTTTTTAATGCACATATTAGTTAAATACAAATAATAAATTAAATTTTTAATCTTTTTTAAAACCGTTATTTATATATTATTGCTAAACGTTAAAACTACGATAAATTCTATTAAATAAAGAAAAAAGTTGATGATTTTCATTATTTTATTTGGTTTAGTGTGACTTGAATACGTAGTCTTGATATATATATATATATATATATAGTTATTTTTTAATTTAATATACATTTTCTGTTTTAATTTTTTGCTATCTGAATTTAAATGCTAACGACTTGTTAGAGGACTATAGTGGCATGTTTTGTGCATGCATGATTTTGAAATGAGAAAAGCTTGGTTTTTCATGAAGATTATATTCATTGCGATTTAAGTGAAAAATCTAAAAAAATTTCAAACACACATGCTTATTAACTTTCGTATGCTAATCATAAATAAACAATGTTCATGTTTTACATCATAATGATATTTTCAAAATTTTATAAATACCATTTTTTCTGTATTTACAATACTTTAGATGGTAAATTTTTGTCATAACTATTTTTAATATATAATCACGTCTGATTGTACTGCATTTACAATTTATATTAAAATTCTTCACCGCAAATTGAAATCAAATAATTTGAAAAGGAAGAACAACAAAAATTACAGGACAATTTTTTCAAATGATAAATGTCTGTAAGTATCACAAATGACGATTATTTCACATGTTGCAAAAATAATAATAATAATACAAAAATATAAAATACACAGTTACAATTGATTAACAATTAAAAACAAACGATTAAAATAAAAGTTAAATTGAACAGGAATAAGTTCAAAAGTGAGAAACATTATTTTTATTTCTAAACTTAAATAACATATGTACAATGTGGTCATTTAAAGACTGAATGATATAAAACAGAAAATAATTTTTAAAAAACTTACGCTAGGTAAAACACGCAATGTCCAGTTCTACATGATTTAATTACTTCCAGATGGACGAATACGTTCAGAATATTATCATTGCTAGATTATTTTGTTTGTCGGTCTACGGTCATCTTGTGCCACTCTTGGCTAAATAAACCGGGACCTACAGTTTAAAGTGGATTCTGAACCATCAACAAACATCCATGCTACCGCCAGGATTCGAACCTGAAGCCTTCTGTACCAATGACCAGAGTGCTAACAAGTTGGCCATCAGGCCACTTTATAGCTAGAAGATACTCAGACAATAAATTTGCTGGTATTCCTCTAAGTTTAAATAATTTATCTTTCCATGAAATCGAAAACTCACTAAGTTTTAAATCATACGTAACCCTTTTTAATCTCCAACAGCATTACTTGCTGCATTATATAACCTACAAAATAAAAAAAAAAAAAAAAGTAAAAAAGATTTGGAAATATCAAGTTATAAATTTTTCAAATCCTTCAATTTTCAGTGGCTGCTTTCGGCTATACTAAAATTGATTTAATTTGTTTATTATCTTCGGTTATTTTTTTATTTAATTAAAAAGATATATGAACACAGAAATTAATTGAATTTTTAACTAAGCAAGAAAAAATATACAATAAATATGTTACAAATTCGATAAATGTATTAAAATGAATCTGGAAGTTAAAACTAAATGATACTGAAGGTTTAGTTTGTCGATCTGCAGTTTGCTAATTGGACTCTAACCTACAATTTAAAGCGGATTCCGAACCACTAACAAATATCCATGTCATCACCAGGATTTGAATATGAAGCCTGTGATAGGTGCAAAAGGCCAGAGGGCACGTTATAGTGAAGGGCTATCAGCTCTACTTTTGTAAAATAAATAATGATATCGAGTTCTGAACTCACCGATTCCAGTTTATGGGGCGTGCTATAGACATTGACTTCGAAAATGAGTAGATATCTAAAGGAGAGGTTTTTGGGATTTATCTCATAATCCCGACACAGAAATAGCAGGCAATTACTCTTAAAAATGCCACTGGAATGCAATATGACCTTCCCCTACAAGTGATGATAGCTTTTCTTGCTAACTGTACCAACTATGAGATCAATGACATAAAAAAATCAGTTCTTATGCTATCTCAGTCTGCACTCAAAATTCAAATAGAAGAAAGCATTAAAAAGCAAGCTGAATGAGTTTTATTTGTTCGTAAGCAGTAACCTTCAATTAAAATTTATAAAAAAATTCTGGTTGAGAAGTGGACTACGAATCATCAGCCAAGTTGTTGATTTTTTAATTTCATAACTGTTAAGCAAATAATTATCAGTAATTACAAAACAAATGATAAATATAATAGAATTTGTTTTTTTTTTTTTTTTTTTTTTTGAAAAACTTCCTATAAATCAATTTTTTTTAATTGATTTAAGTAAGTTAAATTTTGTTTCTGGGTTATGTTACAGTTTGGGTAAATCTTATTTTTATGCGCTTCATTTTATTATTATTATTTTTTTTCCTTTTGGAAATCACATACTGAAGTTAAATAATCACTCCTGTTATTTGAATGCTGCAGTTCTCGAGATTTCATCATGGATCAACTTTTCTTTCCATCATTTTGATCATCTAAAATTTCTCAAAAGTCTAATCACTGTCGCTTTTACCACGATTTTAGTCTTGGATGCCTCAGAAATAATGGGCATGCCATTCGAATAACATTCCTTTCCATAAATAGCATTCGTAATTATCCATATTTAAATAGAATATGGCGTACTTTTAAAAATAATAGTAGCTGATAAATTTGAACACTAACATGAAGCGGATGCAGTTATAATATGTGCAGATGTAGCTAAAGGAAACTCGATGGTTATTGTAAAAGTATGGGTAAGTATCTCGCAGCTATAATTGGATTGCATATTGATTGTTTCCAACAATTTTTTCCATACGACATACAAATGTTGGGAAGTCAAATATCCATCCTGAAGACAATATAATCTTTTCAATATAGTCTACAAAATCTACCAAGGTACACGAAAATAGAGAAATAAACCAAAAGACGACTAGCAAACGGAGAATATAATAAAGTGGAAATCATGTATTTGATAGTAGGTTGATTAATTTTTATTAAATTAAAAAAAAAAATAAACCACATTTTTCAGCATGTTTTGATTTCATGCTAAATTTTGCTCATTCATCTTAAATCATTAAAAATTATGAAATCTCAAAATTGGATAAATCCATTAATAAATGTCCACCAAACAGTTTTAATTCGAATTGTCTTATTTAAAATTTTCAAGTGGCGTAGTTTTAAAAAAACCAGTTACAAAAGTAATTTAGTTTAAATAACAAATAAATTATCACTAGAAGCAAATTTTTTTAAGGTTTTTTTTTTCCGTATATGATGAGCAAACCTTTATCAATTACCCTTGCAATCCCTTCAGAAAGCCATTACTTATTGTCTTCGTTCCGAAAGCACCATTGAAACATTGAAGTAAATTCCTATAAAAACTTATAATAAAGGCGAAATCCATTAGCTAAGTCAAAATCAGGATTATCCAACACGCGAACAGCAATGCAGACCAGTGTTGTTATAAACGCGGTACGAACGGAATGAAATCTGCATTAAAAGAAAGCAAAGATTATTGTTTACAGCATTTTTGCTGGTATTTTATTTTTCAAGAGGAATTCCTTATTGAATGCTATTTCTTAATTTTTACATTGCTAAAATTTTACTCAGGATGCTGAAAACAGTTTATTATCTTCAGATACTACTCGAAGGGGATTATTCTCCTTCAGGAGTAGTTGAAATGGTTAACATTCAAGGCTGTTCCAAATGAAGCCTAAAATCCATAGTCTAAATGTTATTATACAAATAACCATTAAATTTATTAAGGACAAAAAAACAGTTACAAACGTAATTTAGTTCAAATAACAAATCAATTGCCATTAGGAGCAAATAGTTTTGAGGTTTTTCCTATACAATGAGCAAATCATTGGCAATTACTCTTAAAATTTCTCTAGAAAGCCATTACTCGCTCTCTTCATTCTGAAAGCCCCATTGAAACACTGAAGTGGTATTCTAATAATAATAACCAATAATAAAGGCGAAATCCATTAGATAGGTCAAAATCACGATTATACAACACACGAACCGCATTGTTGCCTAGTGTTGTTATGAATACGGTGCAAATGAAATCTGCACTAAAGATTATTTTTTACAACATTTTTGTTTATTTTTTTCATGAGGAATTCTTACATTGAATGTTATTTCTTGATTTTTACATTTTTAAAATACAATAAGCAAACTCAGGATGATAGAAACAATTTATTGTCTGCTACTAACAGAAGAAGATTAATTTTCTTCCAGTGTAGTCAAAAGGTTAACCTTAAAGTTTGCTCCAAATGAAGCTATTTTAATGTTGATAAATAAATGTCCTTTGTTGTTGTTACTAATGCCCTGATGCAGGAAAGCCTACACCAGGTCCAATAGATCCCCGTTACAGGCTACTTGTAAATGGATAAGGGTAATATGCAGCTTCACTTTAGCGAGGAACTATGAGGGCTGAAGACTGACTAAACCTCAAGACAACACATTACGATCATATTAGACCGGGATCTACGGTTTAAAGTGGATTCGAACCCCTACAAACATCCATGGCACTGTCGGGACTCCAACACTGAGGTACCGAGCGCCAGAGCGCTAGACACTCAGCTATTTAGGCCTTAAATGTCCATTAAATGCATTGCATTAAAAAAAAATTGATACATGCTATATATGGACAAGGCCTACTTTTTAATGAATACAGCACCAGTTATTTTAGCTGTGTAAAGATAAAGTACTTAACAATATTATTTTTAAATAAAACTGAGGCTCAGCATAAGTGATCTGCAGCTGAAGATATACAGGCAAATAACAGAACTAAAAACAACGCGAACGAAAACGAGGGAGAATATTAAACAAATAATGATTTCCATAATGTTGGACAAACATACAAACACTTAATGAAAGAGTATCAAAGCGAAATAGAAAGCTGACAAACATTTAAAACGTGTTTAATCACTCCCAGCAAAAACAGTCGACAACCTAATTTCGGAGAGGAGAAAAATTTTGAAACGATATTCAGGTATAAAAATACAATTCCCATTCTTGTTCTACGAATCTCAAACAAAATTACAGCCGTGTGCAATAATAAAATTTGAAAACATTTCATTTCTTTTCCACTGTGTACAGTAACACGCTGTCAGAAGAAGAAGATGAGAGAGTTTTTTTCTTTTTACTTTTCTTAAATCTTTTTTTTCTCTCATTCACTCCTCCTGTATTCTTTTCTCTTAGTTTTCCTCGACACCCCTACTACCACCCCCATCCCTTTACTTTTTAAGTTCGAAAGAGAAGAGAAAACTTGGATCCAGAAAATAAATGTTGGCATTTTAATTACGCTGTGAGTGGAGAGACAAGACTAAGATACTAATTGCTAGTAGCGGCAGAGAGAGGAAAATTAATTAAATAATTTATTAAGCTCGAATAATTACAACGTCAACACGACGCACGGTTCGATTTTTACAAATATCCTATCAAGCTCTAACGAAGTCGTGTTTGCACTCGACTTTTCCCATTAGCGATATTCAAAATAGGTGCAGAGCAAGTGAGGAGAGAAAAAAATTCTTATTTAATGGAATCAACGCTCCGCGATCGCCAAATATTACTTTTTAATATGAGTCGGCGTTTCGTCCTTCTAACCTGCCTTAATTAAGTCTTTGCTTTATTAGCCCGTCTGTGTTTATACGGATGGGTACGAATGAAAAGAAGTTGAGAGGGAGAGAATTAGGGGGTGGAGGGGTGAGTGAAGAATTGGGAGGGGGCTGCCATAAATTTTTCCCCCATGGTGGAGTAAGTAGAAGGGCGGGAACGAATCCGGAAGGAGACGTGAGAACCAAAATGAAGAGGGTTGGAAATCGAAAAGACGCTGCTAAGGTAAAAAAATCCTTTTTTTTACCTTTAAGAAATGATGGAAGAAAAAAAAAAAAATTCACTTTCGCCTTCTCTGGTTGTGCTAAAAGAGTAAAAAAAGATTAAAACGTGTATGCACAGAAGCTAGATGTATACATATGTATTAAAAAAAAAAAAAAAAAAAAAAATGGAGAGGGGAAAAAAAAAAAAAAAAAAAAAAAAAAGGATGGGGAAAGGAGCGAGAAAAATTCAAAACGACAGCGCATTGGGGGGAAGGGATGGTAAAGGGAGGTATAAAAAAAAACTGCTGAGTTTGAATTATGCAGAGTAATTTCTTATGCAGAAGTATTTCTTCTCCTACCCCTTATTTTTCTTTTTTATTATTATTATTTCTTTCATTTCGCCATTTTTTTTTTTTTTTTTTTTTTTATGTGTCCAAACCCCGACGTCTTGTGATTTTATTACTGTAAAAACTAGCGACTGGGCTTTTTTCTTTTTATCTCTTCTGTCTCTCTATCTCCGCGTTTTTCTATCTCTCTGTGTGTGTATATATCCATATGAATAAACTGCGTGAATGAAGGGGATGGGGGGGAAAGCACATAAAGAAAAAGATTGAAAAAAAAAAAAAAGAAATAATAATAATAAAATAAACGGAAAAAAAGAAAACTTAAGCCATCTCTCGCTCCGTGGAGTCAGTAGATGGAAAAAGGAGGGTTCTTAGGTGGGTGGAACTTCGGGGGGTGGAGGGTAGTACGAAGAGTGAGTGCAAAGGGAAGTAAATAGGAAGAAGTATATTGGAAGCGCTCACTTGGAATATATGCATTCTTGATAAATTCATGACGGCATGACGAAAAGGTGAAAGTCTTCGTCTTGGAAAAATATAAAAAGAGCAGCCCAAAGACCCGCCGTGTATGTGTGTGTATATATATATATATATATGAAAAAAAAAAAAAACTAGCAATAAAAATAGAGATATACTAGTAAAAATAAGAAAAAAATACCTCCGCAAAAGCCACATTGAATCAACATTATCGGGAAAGATAGAAATGGCGGAGATTAAAGCCCGGTCAACACTTGTCGTTACCTCATCAAAAGCTTTTCTGGAGTGGGAGCCAACGGGAAAAGGATTAGGAGATGCCGCGGTTCTCGGCTCCGGGTGTCCGGGGTATTATTTGGCAGAGGCGGGGAATTTAGTTGAGGAATGAGTAAAAATTTATTGCTAGGCATTTTGGCTCCGTGTTTACCAATGAGCGTCGCTAAGAAAACTTGGCTCATAATTTGTTTTGAAAAATTTGAAGGTGAAAAAAAAAAAAGTTTATTGAGTATTTTTTTTTTCTTTTTTTTTCCTTTACTTTTCAGGTAACTCTTTAAAAATTTTCGCAGTCTGTGTAGGCGAGATTGGAATCGGAAAATGCATACTTATTGCTTTATGTGAAAAAAAAAAAAATAAATAAATAAACGTGACGGTGCTTCTGTTATTCTATTTTTTTGGAAATTGCTTAGAGATAGAAAAGATTTGTGAAAAGAATAGAAAAGCATCAAGATGCTTTTCTTCATAAATTTTAAACATCTGTTATTTTTTTTTTTTTATTGAAGCTATAATTTTTCGTCAGATTAAGAATTACTTAAATATTGCTTAGAAAAAAATTAAATAATATTAATATTAAAATTTTTCTTTGTGTTTACCAATGAGCATCGGTAAGAAAAACTTCGCTCGTAATTTGTTTTGAAAAATTTGAAAGTGAAAAAAAAAAAAAAAGTTTACTGAGTATTTTTTTTTTTTTTTTTTCTTCAGATAAATCTTTAAAAATTTTTCGCAGTTTGTGTAGAGCGAGATTGGAATCGGAAAATGTATAGTTATTGCTTTATGTGAGTAAAAAAATATATATATATATATATAAATAGAAAAATGAAGGTGGAAGTGTTTCTGTTATTCGTTTTTGGAAATTGTTTAGAAATAGAAAAGATTTGTGAAAAGAATAAGAAAAGCATCAAGATGCTTTTTTTCATAAATTTTAAATATCTGTTTTTTTTTTATTAAAGCTATAATTTTCGAAAGATTAAGAATTACTTAAGTATTGCTTATATAAAAAAAAAAAATTAAAGGTTTTAATACATTCAGCTCAATTTTTTTTTTTTTTTTTTTTTTTTTTGTACATCTATTAAAGGTTTTATTCCATCATTATTGTTTTCCAAAGACGTTGCATATTTCGTTGAAATCAAATATAGCTAATATATAGTATAAAAATATATTGTAAATAAATTAATAGATATGAAATAATATATATATATATAAATAATAATTTTTAAATAACAATAATTCGGAAAATGTATAGTTATTGCTTTATGTGAATTTAAAAATAAATGAATAAATAACTAACAAAATGAAGGAAATGTATCTGTCATTCATTTTTGGAAATAGTTTAGAAATAGGAAAGATTTGCGAATAGAATAAGAGAAACATCAAAATGCTTTTCTTCATAAATTTTAAACATCTGTTATTTTTTTATTATTATTAAAGCTATAATTTTTCGTCAGATAACGAATTACTTAAAAATTAAAAAAAAAAAAAAAATTAAATAACGTGAAAATACAAAAGCGCTTTTTTTTTCTTTTGTAAAATTAGTGTCAGATATTTATTTGCTTAAAGTAAATGCTTTTTCTCTTGTCTGTGTCATTAATTTATTAACATATTTGTAAGCTGAATGTAATAGAATCAATAAAATATTATAAAAGTACGCATTTTGCTCCGTGTTTACCAATGAGCGTCGCTAAGAAAACTTGGCTCGTAATTTGTTTTGAAAAATTTGAAGGTGAAAAAAAAAAAGTTTATTGAGTATTTTTTTCTTTTTTTGTTCAGGTAAATCTTTCAAAATTTTTCGCTGTCGAGATTGGAATCGGAAAATGTATAGTTATTGCTTTTATGAGAATAAAAAATAAATAAATAAAAAAAAAAAAATGAATGTGAAAGTGCTTCTGTTATTCATTTTTGGAAATAGTTTAGAAATAGAAAAGATTTGCAAATAGAATAAGAAAAAAGCATCAAAATGCTTTTCTTCATAAATTTAAAGCACCTGTTATTTTTATGTCTGTTTGTTACTTTCATATACAATAAAGCTAATTTTTCCTAAGATTAAGAATTACTTAAATATTGCTTAGAAAAATAAAAATAAAAAAGGTTAAAGGTTCTAATACATTCAACTTAATTTTTTATTTTTTTTATTTATTAAATTTTTTATTCTATCATTATTGTTTTCCAAAGATCTTGCATATTTTCTGGTAATCCAAATATCTTTTCAATTTAATGAAATTAATGACATAGGCAAGAGAAATTGAAATTACTTTAAGCAAGTGCACATCCGAAAATGTATACTTACACTAATTTTTCAAAAAAAAAAGTGCTTTTGTATTTTCATGTTTATTTGTTTATTTATTTTTTTGTTTCGAAAATGGATCAGAATAGTTTAAAATATTAATAAACTTTTTTAATTTCTAAAACTTAATATTGAATAGCTCTATATTTTTTTTTTTTTAAATAATAAATTGTAAAACTTAAACTGTTTGAGAAAAATTAATTGTTAACAAAATTTTACAATAAGCACTCCTTAAAATGACAATAAAAGGAATTAGATGAATATATACAAAATACATAAAATATATAATTTTTAATAAAAAAAAAAAAAAAGCATGAAAATACAATAGCATGTTTTTTTTTTTTTTTATTATTATTCAATTCCTTCTATTAGCTCACACTCTCCCTATATATCTTGTTCATTTTTTCAATCATTCATAAAATACTTTTTATTCATCCACTCAAGTTCAAATACATTTTTTTTGTAGTGGATGACACTGTATGTTAATACAGAATTTTCAAATATAAAAACATTAATTAAATTTAATTAATTCATTTTAGTTTACAACATTAAAATACAAAAGCACTTTTATTTTCCTTGAAAATTAGTGAAAGTATATATTTTCAGATGTGAACTTGCTTAAAGTAAATGCATTTCTCTTCTCTATGTGATTCATTTTATTAACTTGTACAGATGTTCTCGTCAATAGCACTCACACATGTTCTCTTACACAAGCGAACTGTATGTTTAATCACACTCACACACTAAATAATGATCCACACTTATTAAAAACTTAATAAGAACATTTATTTACGACAGTCACAGCCACTCGCAGCCGTACTGTTCTCTCTTTGCCGATCTGGCATTACACTACTCAGACTTATTACACTATTAAGACTCGCGCACGCAGGCGCGACGCACGCAGGCGCATGTGTGCACGCAGCGCATGTGTACACATACACTTTTTTCTCCGCTAGGGGTATCCTTGCGCGTAGGCGCGAGGATACCCCTAGTCTAAAGTTTTTATTCCATCATTATTGTTTTCAAGATGTTACATATTTTGTTAAAATCCAAATATCTGTTGTTATATATATATTACATTATTGTTATATATATATATATATATATATATATATAGGTCGAATGTATATATATAGAATCATTAAAATGTTATAAAAATGGATCAGGATAGTTTTAAATTATTAATAAACATTTTTATTTTCTAAAATTTTATATTAAATACCTACGTATTTTTAAAATAATAAATTGTAAAACTTAAACCGATTCTGAAAAATTAATTGTTAATAATGCTTTATAAAAAAATACTTTTAAAAGGACAATAAAAAGAATTTGATGAATTACTGAAATTTTAAATGAGAATTAAATGAAAGAATGTTAATGATTAAGACACAGGAAACAAAGTTTATAAATCGCACAATGTTCAAATATTATATTAATTATGAAAATATATCATTTGGGAATTTCCTTAAATAATAATGTGACCCAGATTTGTCCAGGATTTAATAAAACGTGAGAAATTTCCTTAATTTTAATTAAAGGAAAAAATGGGAGATTAAAAGTAAAGAGAAATTAAAATTCTCAAAAATTTCCCAACGTCAGGATAATTGTTACTATCTTATTTATCATTCGAAGACGTAAATTATTCATGAATAAATCTTTCATCATTAACTTACGATTTCACTGCCTTTCTTATTGTAGTATTTGTAAAAATTTTATTAATGCATTCACTAATTTTTTAAAAAATTTTATACACTATTTCAGAATATTTGAGTTAATCACGAAAGTTATGTTTTATTTCTTTTATTTTATCAAGCAGTTAATTATTTGTATAGAGATAAAAGCAATTTGTTGCTCAAAATTGAGATTAAAATTCACTTTTTATCAATTCATTATAATAATATTCATTTTTATACTAGATCAAAATTACATTTTTTTATTTAATCCAATATAACTAAGGTGAATGTTTTGAGATTTTTCTTCATTTGCCCATGCCCCAAGTAAAAAATACAGTGAAAAAAATTGGCTTCTAAATGATAATTTTCAAATTCTTTCGAATTATACAGAAATACAATATATATATTGTATTTCTGTATAATTTCTGTATAATATATATATACACTGAAGTGACAAAAGTCATGGGATACCTCTTAATATCGTGTCGGCCCTCCTTTCGCCCGGCGAAGTGCAGCAACTCGACGTGGCATGGACTCAACAAGTCGTTGGAAGTCTTCTGCAGGAATATTGAACCATGCTGTCTCGATAGACGTTCATAATTGTGAAAGCGTTGATGGTGCAGGATTTTGGACACGAACAGACCTCTCGATGATGTCCCATAAATGCTCGATGGGATTCATGTCGGGCGATCTAGGTGGCCAGATCATTCATTGGAATTGTCCAGAATGTTCTTCAAACCAATCGCGAACAGTTGTGGCCCAGTGGCATGTCGCATTGTCATCCATAAAAATCCCATCGTTGTTTGGGTACATGAATTCCATGAATGGCTGCAAGTGATCTCCAAGTAGCTGAACATAAGCATTTCCAGTCAATGTTCGGTCCAGTCGCACCAGAGGACCAAGTCCATGCCATGAAAAACAGCCCACACCATTACGGAGCCACCACCAGCTTGAACAGTGCCTTGCTGACAGTTTGGGTCCATGGCTTCGTGGGGTCTGCGCCACACTCGAACCCTACCATCAGCTCTTACCAACTGAAATCGTGACTCATCGGACCAGGTCACGGTTTTCCATTCATCTAGGGACCAACCGATATGCTCACGTGCCCACGAGAGTCGCTGCAAGCGATATCGTTCTGTCAGTAAAGGCACTCGAGTCGGTCTTCTGCTGGAATAGCCCAAGAAAGCCAAATTTCTCCGCACAGTTCTAACAGACAGGTCCCTTGTACGTCCCACATTGATTTCTGCGGTTATTTGACGCAGTGTTGCTTGTCTGTTAGAATTTACGACTCTTTGCAGACGTCGCCGGTCTCGGTCGTTAAGTGCAGGCGGTCGACCACTGCGCTGTCCATGGTGGGATGTTATGCCTGAAATTTCATACTTTCCGCACACGCTTGACACAGTGAATCTGGGAATGTTGAATTCCTAACGATTTCCGAAATGGCATGACCCATGCGTCTAGCTCCAACTAACATTCCGCGTTCAAAGTCTGTTAATTCCCGTCGTGCGGTCATCATTACGTCAAAACCTCCTCACATAAATAACTTGAACAGAAATGAAAGCTCTGCGAAAGCACTGAGCATTTATACCTGTTCTACGCTATGCTACTGCCATCTGAAAATTTGCATATATCTATCCCATGACTTTTGTCACTTCAGTGTATATATATATATATCTTCTTCTTCATTGGGCCAACATCCCCATGCTGGGCCAAAGCCGTCTGTCTTTTGGTAGATTTCGAGACATGACATGCTTTCATTTTACGTGGTATAGTTGTCATACCTAAGCCCAAGACTTATATTAGATCGGCACTTACGTGTTAATGTGGATTCCTAACAAATACAAGTACCATGGCACAGCTGGGCACCGAAACCATGAGCCCGACATCTGTAGCACCGAGCGCCAGAGGGCTAGCCACTCTGTAATCAGGTCCCTATGTATGAGTATACATATATATGTACATATTTATACATATATACATGAACACAAAAACAAAAGCAAGAGGAAAACTGACAAGGAGGGAATTAGAAAAACGACTATTTTTCTCGTAAGGAAGTATTACCGGTATTCTCTATAACCAAATTGTATAAAATGATCACAGCATTCGCATTGCAAACCCTGAGGTGCCTCAAAGACATCTGTAAATATAAATTTATTCAAGATCCAATGTGTGCATAAGCTACAGCAACGAAACTGGAAATTATTCAATAAATACCAAAATCGAAAGGTTAAAGGGCAAACACTGGCAGATAAAAAAAAACAAAAATTTGTGCAAACATGCAATGACACGTTGGGAAAGCAAGTTGCGAATGAAATCCGTAAAAGCCAAATAAACAAATCAGTAAACCCAATGTAAATCAATTATAACATATATATATATATATATATAATGAAAATAAAAATAAATTTATATATAGATCTTTATTTATTTATTTATATTAAGCAATATGCTATTTATTTAAAGATCTTTATTAATTTACTCCTAAAAACATAAAAGCTATTATATTTTAGTAACTATGTTCGAATACTTGCTAAATATTCACTTTGTAGCACAATGAACAAAAATTAAAAATTAAAGTTTTAAAACTTTTTTGTCTGAAAATAAGTATGCAGTTTACAGTGAATTAGCAATTCTGAACACTAGACATTTTTCTCGTTATACCATATTTTTTTTTTTATACATAATATAGTAGTGCATTTATTTAAAAGAGACACGCATTAAAAATTTAATTTTAATTTTAATTTCAGCACTCTTCAACATAAATAATAAAGCATATTTTTTTTTTAGAAGACGCATCACATATTTTTGATAGAATTTGCTTGTATTAGAGAATTATGCATTTAAATAACTTCAACAATCCTTTACAAGGTCAAACGAACAATTCCTTTTGCTTTTTGATTAGTTTGCTATTGTAATAAATATTTTAATTTAATTTGGTAAGAACAAAATAAAAAAAAAAAAAAGCCAGTAGGCAGATGGCCTTGGCCCACAATGAGACTGTTGCACCAATGAAGATGAAGAACATCAGCTTATAGTAAAAATGTGATAAACTGTAACTCTGTTTGACAAAAGGTCTTCTTTTGTTTACTTTTGAATTATGTAGTGATGAAAAGGATTTTGCAAACTAAAATTTGCATTTGTGAAGAATTTTGTGCCTTTTGTTTGATATTCGATTGTTTTGTATCACTTTTAACTTGTTTATCATTCAAAAGCTATTTAAAGAGAATACTACGTGTCAATCAGAGTTATAAATTGTTTGGAGCGAACTCAGCTGTTACTGAAAATTTTGATAGACTATATATTTAGATAAAAATTTCGATATTCTAAATATATTTAAATATTTCAATTTATATTCATAAACATCAAATTCTTGTTATTTTAATGTTATCGTTGAATCAAGAATTTTAATAAACCATTTGAATGTGCTATTGACAACTGGCGTACCGATTACAGAGTACCAATGGGGGAAATACCCCTTAACCTCCTCATCTTAATTCATAAATAGAATTTAAATTTTAATTGGCTGCTTTAATGTTAGTAAATAAAAAAATTGCAAGATAAAGTTTCTAAAATTAAAATAAATGGTACTCAAAAAGTTAAAAATACTAAAAATAAATAAAAGTAAAATACAAAATAAAAATAAAAATTAAAAAATAAAAGAATTTAAGTTAATTTTGGTATGAATATGGAAATTTATTAATAATTCATATAAAATCTATTCTAGGAATGTCTGCGATAAAGTATTTGTTCAAAAAGAGTTTCTTGAAAAGTAAAATTAAATAACTTTTTTTCAGCTTAAGAATTTGAAAAACACTATGTTTTTCCTATAATAATTAATGTTTTGTGAATTAAAAACAATTTTTTTTCTGCTATCGCTAAAACTAAGCTACCAAATTATTGAAATTTTTAATAATTATTTATTTAGTTAAAAAATTTTATTTTTGAATCTTATTCAATTCCTTCTATTAGCTCACACTCTCCCTATATATATATATATCGTGTTCAAATTTTCAATCGTTCGTAAAATACTTTTTATTCATCCACTCAAGTTCAAATACATTTTTTTAACTCGTAGTGGATGACACTGGATGTTAATACAGTTTTTTTTCAAATATTAATTCAGTAATTAAATTTAATTCATTAATTTTAGTTTTTTTTTAGCTTTAAGTTGCATATATCTACCAATAGATGGCGCCAGATGAACTTAAAAAAAAAAAAAATGAAAATTATTTATAAAGGACTTTCTGCAATATAGTGAAAAAAGTAGGAACTGACTCAAAAAAATTTTTTTTTATATTACATGTTTCTTTTTGTTAAAGTGGATTTTTTTTTTTCAAAACTTATTAAATTAAATTTGATAATAAACGTTTAATTAACAGTGAAATATGTTGTGGGCCCAACCAATGGAAACATTGGAGACTGGCAGCGCAATTGCCACCAGTGCTTTCAAAAATCAGGAGACTTTTTTATGGAATCCATAAAAAACTACTTAAATATTGCTGAAACAATTTGTGCAAGTCAAAGATTCTTCTAAATATTTAATGTTATAACCAATATTTAATATATATAATATTTCTGAAGCAACTTGGGTAAGTCAAGGATTAAGGATTCTTATTAAAAATTTATTATTATTACCAATTTTTTTCGGACATGGATAGTTGCCAATAACCTGATCAACGATCCAGTTAGTATCCTGTGTTATTATCCGCTGTTAGAATAACAGTGGACAGTCTTTGTGTTATTGAGCCTTTTTTAAGTTTAGTTTTCTCTTTCAGTCACGATTTTCCTTTTCTCTCTCATTCTCTTTCTATCTTTATCGTTTGCTTTCATAATGATGAGTCTTGGCTATATTAATAATCATGATAAATGTTGTTATATTTGTGGTGAATTTGCTACTAATAAACATCTAAGAACATCACGAAAATGTGTGTCAAGATGTATATCTATGTATATTATACACTGAAGTGACAAAAGTCATGGGATAGCAATATGCAAATTTTCAGATGGCAGTAGCATCGCGTAGAACAGGTATAAATGCGCAGTGCTTTCGCAGAGCTTTCATTTCTGTTCAAGTTATTCATGTGAAGAGGTTTTGACGTGATGATGACCGCACGACGGGAATTAACAGACTTTGAACGCGGAATGTTAGTTGGAGCTAGACGCATGGGTCATGCCATTTCGGAAATCGTTAGGGAATTCAACATTCCCAGATCCACTGTGTCAAGAGTGTGCCGAGAGTATGAAATTTCAGGCATAACATCCCACCATGGACAGCGCAGTGGTCGACCGCCTGCACTTAACGACAGAGAAACGGCGACGTCTGCAAAGAGTCGTAAATTCTAACAGACAAGCAACACTGCGTCAAATAACCGCAGAAATCAATGTGGGACGTACAAGGGACTTGTCTGTTAGAACTGTGCGGAGAAATTTGGCTTTCTTGGGCTATTCCAGCAGAAGACCGACTCGAGTGCCTTTACTGACAGAACGAAATCGCTTGCAGCGACTCTCGTGGGCATGTGAGCATATCGGTTGGTCCCTAGATGAATGGAAAACCGTGGCCTGGTTCGATGAGTCACGATTTTAGTTGGTAAGAGCTGATGGTAGGGTTCGAGTGTGGCGCAGACCCCACGAAGCCATGGACCCAAACTGTCAGCAAGGCACTGTTCAAACTGGTGGTGGCTCCGTAATGGTGTGGGCTGTTTTTCATGGCATGGACTTGGTCCTCTGGTGCGACTGGACCGAACATTGACTGGCAATGCTTGTGTTTAGCTAATTGGAGATCACTTGCAGCCATTCATGGACTTCATGTACCCAAACAACGATGGATTTTTATGGATGACAATGCGCCATGTCACCGGGCCACAACTGTTCGCGATTGGTTTGAAGAACGTTCTGGACAATTCCAACGAATGATCTGGCCACCTAGATCGCCCGACATGAATCCCATCGAGCATTTATGGGACATCATCGAGAGGTCTGTTCGTGCCCAAAATCCTGCACCACAACGCTTTCACAATTATGGACGTCTATCGAGACAGCATGGCTCAATATTCCTGCAGAAGACTTCCAACGACTTGTTGAGTCCATGCCACGTCGAGTTGCTGCACTTCGCAGGGCGAAAGGAGGGCCGACACGATGTTAAGAGGTATCCCATGATTTTTGCCACTTCAGTATATATATATATATATACTACCATGCTGAAAAAGTAAAACCAATTTTCAATTTAAATTTTCCGGCATTTCAATTTTTTTTCTTTTTTTAGGTTTTTGGCACTGTCCTTGACATCTGTGTGAAATTTCACGTCAAAATATTCATTAGTGGTTGAGTTAACCCTTGGCTTTGTGAGACGTTAAAACTGATTCCGGCTACGATTACAAATTACAGGCTACGTAAACAAATTACGATAATATAATTGAAATTATGTTTAGAAAATTTGAAAATGTCAATTGTAACATGAGTCTAAAGTTTATTTTTCTACAGTAACACATCCGTAAAAATCTTAAGAGAAGAACAAAACGAACGTGTGTTAATTGTTGTACAATTAAATGTAGGTACATTTAATTGTAGTTACATCAATATATTATAATGGTATATGGTATATTATAATGGTCTTTAAGATGCAAATATGATAAGAGATTGGTATAGGTGCCATCATTGAGAAATTTTGCACAACAGAACTTCACCGAACATTTGCCGATAAAAGGCTAAGGAATACGAACATTCGGATGAGAGGAAGGGAATGACTATTATGAGGGAAAGACAATAAGGAAAAACTTTCATAATTCTTATCATCATCGTATTGAAAAAAATAAATAAAATTGTAATTTATTTATATATGCATTTTTAGTTTCGTTCATATACATCCTTCACTTTACTTTATTGAATGTAAAATTACAAAATCGAAGAATTAATGGAGCTTGCAAAAAATAAATAAATAAACATAAAAATTTTTAAAAAATTACAAAAATTGGACCTGAAAGTTGTAATTGCCATGAAAAGGAAAACAAATGTGATAAGTAAAATAGAATCATTCAGATGAGAATGACTACTAAGGATGATTATTTTTCTGTGTGTTTTGCCACTCTACGGTCATTTTGCGCACACTTTAAGGTAATTAAACCGGATCCTACAGTTTAATATGGATTCCCAAGAAGAATTTCCCAAATTTTATCATCATCATGATGAAAAAAAAAGTAACTAGATTTTTATTTTCGTGTCATATACATTTTTCTCTTTACTGCTCTGGATTCTAGTGTTATAAAATCCAAGAATTAATGGAAATCGCAATAGATAAATTAAAAAATAAATAAAATTTACAAGAATTTGAGCTAAAATTTGTAATTATCATGAAGAGAAAACAAATATAATGATTAAAATAGAAACAGATAACTTACTTATTCAAACAAAGTAAATAATCTTAATACAGGTTATATATCTTGTGCCGATATACACGTTACCCACAAAATTTAGAAGTTAATATAAGAACAAAACGCATAAGCAATCTTAAAAAATAAAAAAATGTAGACTTCAAAACGATTTTCTTTTCTTGAAAAATCTTATTTACACTTCGAAATAAAATTACATTTGCTTTAACAGAGGATCTTTTAAAATAATTTTACAATAATTAATTATTTAATTATATAATTATTAGCAGGGGAAAAGAAAAGAAATTGAAATAAATATTATATTTAAAATGCTCGAGAAGCAAATTTAAAATATTGTATATAAAAAACTCGTGAAAGGAATTAAAACAAGTAATATATAAAAAAAAAAAAAAATTTAAAGTCAATTACTACTTGTTTTCACTATATTGCAGAAAGTCCATTATAAATAATTTTCATTCATTTTAAAAGTCTATCTGGCGCCATCTATTGGTGGATCTATGTAACTTAAATCTAAAAAAAAATTTTTAATTAATGAATTAAATTTAATTACTGAATAAATATTTGAAAAAACTGTATTCACATAAAGTGTCATTCACAAGTTAAAAAAATGTATTTAAACTTAAGTGGATGAATAAAAAGTATTTTATGAACGATTGAAAATTTGAACAAGATATATATAACGAGTGTGAGCTAATACACTCATGTCCATAAATTAAGGATAATTCAGAATCACACAGAAATTGAACTCTAAAATAAAAATTTCACCTGTAGGAATTATCACACATCTTGAAGAAGAATATGCAAATTACAGGAAACCACCAGATGGCGCAGATAGTACGTCACAATGACGAGAGTGTAAGAGGGTATATAAGGAATGGTGGCAAAGAAGTAAAATTGTTCACAAGCGCTTTAAAAGCCTTTCAGTGCAATAACCGCATAGTTATGGCACAAAGGAAGCATTTGGATGATTTTTCAATTGGTATCGGACGACTGGAATGTGGACGTACCCAGCTGGAAGTATCCGAGGAACTTGGAATCGCCCAGAGTGTCATCTCCAGGCTTTGGCAACGATTCCAAGATGATGGTAATGTGGTAGATGTTATAGCACAGGTCGCCCCCGAGTTACAACGCCGAATGAGGACCGTTATTGCCAGTTACTGCCAAAAGAAACAGACGGAGCACAGCATGAGACCTGTCTCGTCAGCTCTCTTCAGTTACCGGTACGAGAGTTTCAAGGCAGACCGTGTACAGATGCTTAGGGCACATTGGTCTATATGCTCGTAGGCCTGTCAGATGTGTTCCACTTACCGCAACTCACTGTCGCCTGCGATTAACCTGGAGTAGAGAGCATGCATTGTGGACACCGCAACAGTGATCTTGTGTGATGTTTTCCGACCTAGTCAGGTTTAGTTTGCAGTCTGATTCTCGCCGGACTTTCATATGGAGAGCGCCAGGTACCCGTTACCACCAAGAGAACACCATTGAACGACACCGTTACGGTGGTACAGGATGCTCGTTTGGGGAGGAATTATTCTTTGTTCCAGAACTGACTTGCATGTTCAGAGTGTAACGATGACAGGCCACATCTATCGGGATGTCCTTCTGGAACAACATGCACGTTTGTTTCGGGAGGCGCCATGGGTGCTGAATTTCTGTTTATGGATGACAACGCCTGTCCTCACCGTGCAAAAATTGTAGACGAATGCCTTCAATTGGAGGATATCACCCGTATGGATTGGCCAGCATACTCACCGGACTTGAATCCAATAGAGCATGTGTGGGATATGCTTGGCCGACGAATTGCAGCCCGTCAAACCCCCTGCCACCTGTCAGCCGGAACTTCGGAGGGCATTGCTTGATGAAGTGGTGTAATATTCCCCAAGATCAGATTGATAATTTGATACTCAACATGCCTAGGCGTTGTAAGGCCTGTATTGCATCGTTCGGGAGACATACTCCATATTAACCATCATACTAACCATGGGGTAATAAAATAGGTTCTTTTTGAAATTTGCTCCAGGAGTAAAAATCGCAATTTTTATTAATTATGTCAAACATATAGCATCTTTTGCTCTTTACCTTTCGTTTAATTAATAGACTTTACAAATAAGTCAAATTTGTTTTGCTTCTGTCTCTTTGCCTGAACTTCTTTATCCTTAATTTATGGACATGAGTGCAGGAATTGAATAATAATGAAACTTTGATAGAGGTTAAAAAGGAAAACAAAAATTATACAAGGACACGAATAAAGTGATCAAAGAAAAAAATAAATGAATAATCTGTTGATTATTTGGAATAAGTACCTCTCAAATATATAAATAAAAAGTAAAAAACATCTTAAATTAAAATAAGAGTTTAAAAAAAAAATTTTTTGTTTGGTTATGCTAACATTATAAAGATATAATAATTAGTAAAAAAATGGCATTATATAGGAATTTCGTTTTTATCACGAGCAAAAATATTTTATCCTTATTTCTAAGCTAATGTGACGCTAAGTGATGGTATCGTAATTATTTAATCTTATGGTAACGGTGTCTTAATGGTATCATAATTTTCTTAGTATCTAATTTTTTACGTTAAGTGATGGTTAAATTAATTTTCATAAATATAATTGATCCTCCGTATATGATTTTGAAAATATTTGAACAATAATCAGTTTAAATTTTGAAAGCCAGATAATTTTATTTTTGACTTTTTATTTTTTATTTTTTTCTCCTCTTTTATTAACATTGCATTTGTTTTTTATTTCATTACTTTTTTAATTTTTAATTTCTTAATTTGTTTAAATATAAATTTTGATCATTTACCTTCTGACTTAATTATATAAGTGTATTTTGAGCAATGCGTAAC
>BPLR01017973.1:0-30054 GCA_021605095.1 Caerostris extrusa | reverse complement strand
TATTTGCAGTTGTAGATTTTTGTCCGCGCTCAGACCCTTGTGATGTTCGCTTCAGTTAGATCTTCAGTGGCCTATGCAGCCTAAACTGCTCTGTTATTTAGTTTATTTTAATCACATCGACTGATGACATTACAAAAAAAATAATTGGCGAATAACTTTAGTGAAATTTTATCGTATCGAAATTTTATCAATTAACAGCGATTATTATCTTTGTTTAAATACTTTTTTTGACTTAGCAAAATAAAATTTCACATAATAATTTGGCGAAAAAGCGATTTAATTTGGTGTGAAAGCAATTTAGAATAAAATATTGACAAAATAATGATATATTTTGGCGTTAAAGCGGCAATATGTGGCGTAAAAAGAAAACATTAAAAGTTGACATAATAGTAGTAAAAATTTGGCGATAAAGCGATATAAATTGGCGTAAAGGCATTTTTAGATATAATTTTCTTGGCATAATAGCGCTAAATTTCGGCGTAAAAGCGGTTTCATTTGCCGCAAAAGTATTCCAGAGATAAAATTTTAGTGATAAAAATTTGGCGATAAAGCATCAACTTTTGGCGTAAAAGCGCCTCAAAAAAACAAGATTCACTTAGTGAAAAATTTGGCTATAAAGCGATAAATATTGGCGATAAAGCATTTTTGGTTTAAAAGAGTTATATAACAAAATTTGCTTTAGTGAAAAATGGCGATAAAGCGATAAATGTTGGCGATATAGGATAGTGATAATATTTGGCGTTAAAGCGATAAACTTTGGCTCAAAGCCTTTTCAGGAATAAACTTTAACGTAATAGCTATTTGGCTGCTAATGTTGGCGTAAAAGCACTGTTTGGCTATAAATTTTGGCGAAAAGCACTTTTACAAATGACACCGAACTTAGGCAACTTTTTGTCTGTTTACTTGGCGATTTGGCAACACAGTAAAAGATTTTGGCGTAATATCATTTTACCGCGCAAACTACCTGGCCCATTCATTTCTATGCTTACTTACCGACTTGGCAACTTGGCGATGTGTTTGGCACAAAGGGTACAGGATCCTAGATTTTAACCCAATAATAGTTTAACAGGTAGTTTTCGTGGTAAAATGATATGCCAAAATCCTTTTCTTTGATGACAAATCGCCGAGTAAATAAACAAAATGTCTACCGGAGTTCGGTGTCGTTGTAGAACGTTATTTTGCCAAATTTATCGCCAAACATTGCTATTACGCCAAGATTAATAGCTAAACAGCTATTAAGCCAGTTTATTCCTGAAGGTGCTTTTAAGCCAAAGTTTACCGCTTTAGCGCCAAATACTGAATCAGTATCCCGCCAAAATCTTAATCCTTGGAAATGCTTTATCGCCAAACTTTTCACTAAAAAAATTTTGGTTTTAAATTGTTTTACGCTAAAAGTTAATGTTTTATCTTCAAATTTTTCTGACTAAAAAATTTTGTTATTCTTTGATACATTTGCGCCAAATGCTATCTCTTTTACGCCAAAATTTATCACTATTATGCTAAAAATTATACCGAAATTGTTTTTTACACCAATTTATATCGCTTTATCGCAAAAATTTTACCACTAATATGTTTTCTTTCTGCCAGATATTGAAGTTTTAACGTCAAAATATATCCTTATTTTGCCAAAAATGTTATTCTAAATTGCTTTTATCCCAAATTTAATCGCCATATCGTTATGTGGAATTATGTTTTGCTAACTCAGATAAAGGTATCATTTTCAGACAAATATAATAGTTGCTGTTACGATAAAATTACGTCAAAGTTATTCACTAATAGGCCTACCCTTTTATCTTTTCCTAAAAAGCAATGTAGAAATCTAGATTATTGTCCCCTGAGGAAGTCGCGAATCTTGTAACACTCAATATTTCTCCAAGGTTCTGACGATTTCTTTAGAGTTTCATTGGCAATTTGGTTGAAATCTAGAATGATGTCCTTCTGAGGGAAGTCGCCAATCTTAACCCAGAATATTTCGTCATTGTTCCGCCAATTTCTTAAGGGTTACAATACTCTAAAGGAATAAGCAACTTCTTTTTCCGAACAATATAATGACTATTTATTTCTACTTTGATAGTTATTTGTAGAATTTTTTTAATTATAGTAGATAAAGAGCATAAATATATATTCTTTTAAATATTTATTTCGATAAATTATTGATTATTCGGAGATGGCTCTTATAAAACATATCGGCCACTGATACAGAAAATAAACAATTTTTATGATGTTGCCTCTCATGAAAATACGAAACAAACAAGAAAAACGATTTTTTGATTTATTAATAACATATATTTGATTATCAAATAATTTTTTTAATGTTGTTGGCATAGGTTTTATAATAACCGTTATTTGAATTCGAGAGAAAAAATGTTACTTTTTTATTTTTAGAACGTTAGTTCACGGCGTAAACGTCGATCGAACGCATTAAATTGACTTGCAGTTTTGTGATGTTCCTTTTTAATGGTGTTGACATAGTTAAAGTTTTGTGGCAACAGTTATTTGAATTCGCGCAGAAAAATGTAGTTAGTAAATGTAAATGTTTAGAACGTTAGTTTACAGAAGAAAAGGCCACTGGAATTTATTAAATATTTCTGTGTTTTTCTGATGTTCTTGTTTTCTTGATTCATTTGATAAGGTTATGCTTGGACAGGTTTTAGTAAGGCAATAAAAATATTGTTTTCGCCTCCAACAAGGGATATATCAGAATAAAAAGTGTAAGTAATTCTTTGGATTCTTTTTTTTTTCTTTTCCTTTTTAAATAATTTATTTTAGAATTTGTTTTCGGCATCGCAAACAACTTGAAATATTTTTAAAATACTGGCGTAATTTTATCGTAACCGCGATTATTATCTTTGTCTAAATGATACATTTATATGAGTTAGCAAAACATAATTTCACATAATAATTTGGCTATAAAGCGATTAAACTTGGCGTAATGATACATTTAAGTATTAAATTTTAGGCTCAAAATAATGATACATTTTTGCGTTAAAGTGACAATATGTGGCGTAAAAAGAAAACATTAAAATTTTGCCATAATTGTAGTACAATCTTGGCGATAAAGCGATATAAATTGGCATAAAGACAATTTAGGCAACTTTTGGAATAACAGTGCGAAATGCTTAGCAAAAACGTTTGGCGACAAAGCAATAAATGTTGGCGAAAAAGCATTTCAAGGATTAAAATTTTGGCGGGAGAGCGATAGTATTTGGGTTAAAGCCATAAAATCAGGAATGAACTTTGGCTTAATAGCTGTTTATTTGAATTTTGGCGAAATAACGAATGACTCCGAACTTCGGAAGCCATTCTGTTTGCTTAGTTGACGATTTGGCATGAAATCTACCTGGTGCATTCTTTACTGTGCTTACTTGACGACTTGGCATCCTGGCGATGCATTTGGCACAAAGGGAACAAGAATTTTACCCAATACTGTAATTAAGAGAAATTCGTAACTTTTCCGAACATTATAATGACAACTTTACTGTTGCTTTGATTGGTATTTGCAGAATTTTTATTTATAGCAAATGAGAACAAAAATAATTTAATAAAATAATTCTGTTAAATAACAGTTTTACTCATATTTACTTTATTTTTTTACTTTTATTAGTAACTTATATTTAACTATAAAATAATTATTTTCTTTTTAATGCTGTTGACATAGTTAAGGTTTTGTGGCAATCATTATTTGAATTTGGCGGAAAAAGGTTATATTTTTATTTTAGAACGTTAGAACACGGCGAAAAAGCCATTTGAAAGCATTAAATTTTTCTGTGGTTTTGTGGTTTCTTGGGACTTAATAATCGGAATCAATTCCCCAATGATTAAATTTTTGGTTAAAATCTAGGATACTGTACCCCTGAGAAAGTCGCCAATCTTGCAACCCTGAATATTTCGCCAATTTTCCGCCAATTTCTTTAGGGTTGCAATACTATAATTAGAGGAATTCGTAGCTTCATTTTCCAAACAATATAATGACTATTTATTGTTATTGTGATTATATTATTATTTGCAGAATATTTATTTGCAGTAAATAAGAACAGAAATATATATTCTTTTAAATTAGTATTCCAATAAATTACTGATTATTCCAACTTATTCTTACAACGTACGTCGGTCACTGATTCAGAACATAAACAATATTTATGAAGTTGCCACTCAGGAAAGTAAGAAACAAACAAGAAAAACGATTTTTTTATTTATTAATAACTTATATTTTATTCTTAAATAATTAATTTCCTTTTAAAGATGTTCGTTTAGTTAGGATTTTGTGACAATCGTAATTAGAATTCGCTCGGAATATTTGAAGCTTTAGCTTTTAGAACGTTAGTTAACGTTACTTTATTTTTATGAATTAAAATAATTTAATATTAATAAAATAATGTGTCCGGAACATTTGATAATTATCTGGCAGAGTGCATGGCGAATAAATTTGACATCCGAAATTTTATCGATGAAATAAAATTTTATCAATTAAGGACAGCCACAATAAAAGGTATTATTCTTTAGTTTTTCTTCTTTTTTATCTTTAGTTAATTTTAATTTATCATTCGAATTTGGCTTCGATAAAGAACATGACTTATTTTATGACATTACAAAAAAAAAAAAAAAAAAACGTTGACAAAATTTGGTGAAATTTTATCAATTAACAGCGATTATTATCTTTGTTTAAAAAAAAACATTTTTGTGACTTGAGCAAAATATAATTCCAATAAAATTTGGCGCTAAAGCGATTTAATTTGGCGTAAAAGCAATTTAGAATAAAATTTTCTAATGCATATATTTTGGCGTTAAAGCGACTAAATTTCGGCGTAAAAAGAAAACGGTTTCAAAGTTGACATAATAGTAGTAAAAATTTGGCGATAAAGCGATATAAATTGGCGTAAAGGCATTTTAGATATAATTTTCTTGGCATAATAGCATCAAATTTCGGCGTAAAAGCGGTTTCATTTGCCGCAAAAAGTATTCCAAGATAAAAAAATTTTAAAGTGATAAAAATTGGCGATAAAGCATCAACTTTTGGCGTAAAAGCGCCTCAAAAAACAAGATTCACTTAGTGAAAAAATTTGGCTATAAAGCGATAAATATTGGCAATAAAGCATTTTTGGCTTAAAAGAAATTATATAACAAAATTTGTTTGGTGAAAAATGGCTATAAAGCGATAAATGTTGGCGATAAAGGATAGTGATAATATTTGGCGTTAAAGCGATAAACTTTGGCTTCAAAGCCTTTTCAGGAATAAACTTTAACGTAATAGCTATTTGGCTGCTAATGTTGGCGTAAAAGCACTGTTTGGCTATAAATTTTGGCGAAATAGCACTTTACAATGACACCGAACTTAGGCAACCTTTTTGTCTGTTTACTTGGCGATTTGGCAACACAGTAAAAGATTTTGACGTAATATCATTTTACCGCGCAAACTACCTGGTCCATTCATTTCTATGCTTACTTACCGACTTGGCAACTTGGCGATGTGTTTGGCACAAAGGGTATAGGATCCTAGATTTTAACCAAATTTTTAAGAAGATGAACACAATAAGTGTTCAAGAAATATTGAACAGAATAATATTTGTGAAGATCTGCTAAAAAAGATTCTTAAACCTAAAAACCATTTTCTTTGGATTTTGTCTACTCCCATCGTTTTATTCTTTTATTCTTTTTTATCATATTCGCCTTAACTTTCATAGGATCATTTTTTATATGGCACATTTACTATCCTTCACTATTTTACGGTAAGTTTACCAAAACAGTTAGAAGAAAAAGTTATATATATTTTTGGAGATATGGAAGCTTCAGGTATATTTTTCTTTTTAAGTATATGATTAATCGTTGCCGAGTAAACGGTGTCAGAATTTCTCTAGATAAATGAGCTACTTTGAAAATGTTCGAGGTTCAATAAATCTAAAACAGTTTGTTTTTGTATTATATATTAATTATATAACTATGTTTCATGCTCAAAAATGTTTATTTTCAAAATAACTCAAGCTTTTATAAATCTATAGCCTTCTTACGTACATTTGTAAACATAACAGATAAAAGTACTCATATATTTAATACATAAAAAAAAACTTATATCAAATATTCATTATTTTAATCATTTATTATCATTTTATTATTTTAAGCACTTATTATCATTTCATTATTTTTATCATTTTATTTTAAAAAGTCCTTATTTTTATTCATTATTAGTTGTATTTGTAACTAAAAGTGTTATGTTTTTCTGGTATATAAAAAAGGAAAAATTTTATTTTTAAACAAAAGGTATTATGGTCAAGATTAAAATGCATCTTTTTAAAAATGATTAAATATAATTGCAAAATCATATTTTTTATTATGATTTAAGCTAATATTCATGATGCTTTATTAAAAAATGATGATGTGGTTCATTTATTATTTTATAGGAACTTATTAAATAAAATAATGAATCTAATGCTTTCTTTTTAAGTTTTACAAATTAAAATTATTTCCAAAATCTATAAAACATAATTTATTTTCTATACTTATATGTGTGCAATAATAGATATTTATATATAAAAGTTTTTATTTGTAACAAGAAATATGCAAATTAAAACATTATCTTGTGTTTATACCTTTCAAAAATTAGTTAAAAAATCAAATTATTTATTTACTTTAAACAATATGTAAACAAATTACAAACTTATATTTTTAATTAAAATTGAATAAGAGTTATATGATTGCTTTGTAATATCGGAAAAAGCTGATTAGATGTCCTATGTCAATGCAATTCGAAGCTGAGAATCTCTTACTGAGCGTGCGGAAGAGGAAACCAGACTGTTCAATAACGTTTGGGGAGCTCAACATCATAAATACATCGGCTCTACGGCACATGCACAGGATGACAGGAAAGCAAAAGAAGGAAATATACCTCAATAAACTTTCAATCGGAATTGCAGTTTTATGCGCATGCGCTTTAAAGCCGATATATTGATGTTGAGCTTCCCCAGAAGCTACAGTCTGGTTTCAATCGGTAATAAAATACTTTTGATTCATCCACTCAAGTTCAAATAAATTTTTTAACTTGTAGTGGGTGACACTGGATGTTAATACATTTTCAAATGTTAATTCAGTATTTAAATTTAATTAATTAATTTTAGTTTTTTATAGATTTAAGTTGCATATATCTACCAATAGATGGCGCCGGATAAAGTTAAAAAAATGAATGAAAATTATTTATAAAGGACGTTTTGCAATAGAGTGAAAAAAAGTAGGAATTGACTTAATTTTTTTTTATATTACTTGTTTTTCTAATAATGTTTGCTTGAGGTGTGAACTTGAGAACCACCTCAATTTTTCTAAATTTGGTGGGAATTGTTGCAGCGATAAAGCCTCAACAATAAAAACAATAAGCTTAAACAATAACAAAGCAATACAACAATAAGCTTTTTTTGTAATGTACTCTGACTAATGTTGAAATCGCGGCGTTCTGTCCTCCTTTTGATATCAAGTCAAGTGCCTGATAATGAAAACAACAACATTTAATGAGGCAAGTTCTAAATAAAATTTTTTTACTTAATTTGATAAATTCGCAATTCCGATAATGTTAAGCAATGAATGTCTATTTTGAGAAATTTTGTCTCTTTTTGTTAAAATTATTTTTGTACTCTCACTAATTGAATACTGTTTACTTCGGAGATAAAAGTTTTTCGCTAATTTACTTCACATTTTGTACATGTAATGGTCTGCTTTCTATTTTTAGACCTCTTGCTGGATTGGCTTTATTTTATTTTTGGATGGAAATTTTATTATTTCTGTCTTTTTTTTTAAAAGGGAAAAAAAAACACCGAAATAATACATACTACTATGACCAAAAAGTAAGACCAATTATTTTTTTTTTTTTAAAAACTCTTTATTTATTCTTCAAATTTATTTCATCGCCTTCAAAGTAATCCCCTGACGGACTCAATGTTCTTATACCAACATTTTTTCCAATCCTCAATGCATGCTGAAAAGTCATCGGCAGGGATGGCTTCAAGTTCCTGCTTGAAAATTTATTGAGGAATTCGACCTAAGGTAGAGCGTTTTGCTTTCTTGTCTGCATGCGCCGTAGAGCCGATGCATTTATGATGTTAAGCTCCCCCAGACGTTATTCAAATTAGAGACAGCAATTCATGAGAGAACCTCACACTCCTATGATCCGCGATTCTACACTCGCAAGTAATCGTGAGCTGCCTTTACAGTATCCGCCACCAGATAATGCTTTGCAAATCCTGTGGTGTATGCATATCTTTAGTATTTGCTGGTCCATCCTTTTTAAGTTCGAGAACCTAAATGAAGGTATATATAGGCTCCTAAAGCAGAGCGCTTTGCTTTTCTGTCTTCGTGCGCATGCGCCGTAGAGCTGATGCATTTATGATGTTGCGCTCCCCAGACGTTATTTAAATCAGACCCATGAGAGAATCTCACAGTCATGCCATTCACGTTCCAAGTAATCCTGAACCTATGTCTTTATAGAATTCACCCCAGGTACTACTTTGCAAATCCTTTGTAAACCTAACTTGTGCAACCTACTTTGAGGGCCTGTAGTACTTTACAGCTCTTTTCTTTAAATTCGGGGCCTGATGTCCGAGTGGCCAGCGCTCTGGCGGTCGGTACCACAGGTTTCGGGTTCGAGTCCAAGTGGTACCATGGATGTTTGTAGTGGTTCGGAATACACTTTAAACCGTAGGCCCCTGTCTGTTTAGCCCTCGTGTGCGCAAGATGACCGTAAAGCGTCAAACCTAACCTAAATCCTTTAAATTCGGGAACCTAAATGAAGGAACGACTGTCTGAGGTGTTAACTTGGGGATATTTTCTTTTTCAAATTTAAGTGATTTGGTGTGTCGTTCTATGGTCATTTTTTAATTTTTGCGGCTAATTAAACCTAATGTTAGGTGAAAATTGATGCTGCAGACTTATTTGTAATCACTGTGAGTAACTTTGAATTCGTCCCATTTTGTCCTCTGTCTGATATTAATTGATATTTAGTCAAGAGATTTGAAAACAACATTTAATGAAGCAAAACTTAATTGAATTTTTTTAACTTAATATTGTAATTTCGTTAATGTTTAAGGCATTGGAAGTCTATTTTGAGAAATTTTGTCACATTTTTTCGTTAAAACTATTTTGGTACTCTCATTAATTGAATACTGTTTACTTCGGAGATAAAAGTAGTCATTAATTTACCGTACATTTAGTACATGTAATGGCCTGCTTTCTATTTTTAGACCTTTTTGCTTGATTAGCTTTATTATACATCTTTCCGTTAGAAACTTTAATATTTCTGTCTGACGAAATTTTTTTATTTTAAGGTAAAAAGAAAGAAATAATCAATATAAGTAATTAAATATTTCTTTGCAATAGAAGTAAGATTTCATCAAGTTTAAACAACTGCATCTTGAATGCATTTTTCTTGAATGTCATGCTTTCCTTACTGTATTTGGGATTTGTAATTTTCAATTTAATAAAAGAAACATATTCTTATTCTATAAAAGGCATTCTTCTTTGTAAAAGTATTCGATTAAGAATTAATTAAATCTTTGAATTCGGGTTTAATTCTATTTCTGGACGTGTTTGCGTTTTTTTTTCATAATAAATTAAAGAAGATCGGTGAGTTCTCTGATGTGTATATCAACTTTAATGTTTTTTAATAAAGAATTTTTGTTCTAGGATTTAGTTGCAAGTATCAATTTAATTCTGAAAATAACCGGAAAGGTTATATTTCCTTTTATCTTTTAGGATAAAATAATTTTTATCTTATGAACGATACCTGAAATGATAATTTAAATGTTAGAATAATTTTTGTGTTTACATCGGTAAACATTTTGATGATGTCAATTTATTTTCATTAAAATTTCAGTGTGATGCATTAAAAACGTACACGGAGTGATTGAACTGAATTCATGAATTGAATTAAAAGCTTTGTATTAATATATTGTATTCTACAAATGTACATGTTAAGCTGTTAACATTTACATGGTATATATATATATGGCATGCAAATGTTAACAGCTTTTAACATGCATTGAAAGCTATTGTTGTATTGTGTATTGTTGGTGTATATATATATATATATAATTAACAATATGTAGTTTTCCCTTTACCTTATACTTGAAAAAGAGGGACAAATAACTGGGAAAATGCAAAGTAATAAAATAAAATAATATTAAATAATTATAGGAAAACAATGTTAATAGCACAATAAGATAACACACAAAAAAGGTTAGAATAAAAAAAATAATTAAAACATTATTCTAGAAAGTAAGTAGCAAAATATACTACTGTATGTATTGTATATATTGCTGTACAGTATACTGTATATATTGTATACCTTTTGTTATCCCACTTGGTCGGGGCGATAACAATATCTTGGATCAAGTCCATGAACCTGTGTGGTCTCATGGAAGGTGGGAAAAGGAGGGGGCAGCTTTTCTGTTGTGATGGTGCACCCGTAGTTAGAGAAGTCTGACTTGGCTCCGAGTCGTTAAAGGAGGGAATTATTATTTGTATCAAAATTAATCTTAAATCTTTCTTTGTATCAAAATTAAAATTAATTTCAATAATTTTTATTTTTTGGGAAGGAGGTAATCATATTATATATGTTAGTAACATTATTTTTACATTATTTTCTTAGCAGTAGTTTGATTTCACCATTAGAACAAGTTATTATTTAACTGTTGTTGTTGCTTGATTTGCTTTAATATTATTTTGGCAAAAACGAAACCTTATTAATAATATGACGTTTTAATGAATTTTCTTATTTAATTTTTGCCGTAATTATTGTCGTTTTGCAGTAATTCTGGTTTACTAATAAACTTTATGGGATTTATGAACTGAATTATATAAATCCAATGGAAAACTATTTTATTATCTCAAACCATAACGAAATATTTCAAATAAAATATACAAAATTATCCTTATCATAACAATTCTTTTATGATTTGTATTAATTAAATTTTAATTTTCCTTTTATAAATATAAAAGAAATGTTATTCTAACAAAGATTTATGCTGTCATAAATTATTGCATCATTTTCAGTTTAAATAGAATAAAATGCATATGTTTTCAAATAATAGAAATTTCTTAATTTTTCGAAAGCATAATTCAATTTAGTATTTTTTTTTTTGTGTGTGTACTAATTAAGTCATGTAAAGAGCTGCCCACCATTTGGACGAGGAGATGACTTTTAGGAGTAATTCATCCACATTTGTGTGCCATTTGGAAAGAAAAACAGGAAAAACTGCCATCAGGTAGCCTGGCTATAGATACCAGATGCTTTTTACACATGTTGTATCAATCGCATTTGGTATGCTTTTTTGTAGACACTAATCTATTTCATATGTAGAATAAATTTAGAATAAAGATGTATATATTCATGTTAGTAAGCCACAGATTTGGCGTTCGAAACCCGGCGGTGCCAGGAATGTTTGTAGGCGTTCGTAATCCACGTTAACTGCAGGTTCCTGTCTAATATGACTGTAGAGCGTTAGGCGTAGGACTCTGAAACCTACCGCGTAAAAAGAAAACATCTCGTGTTTCCAAATCTGACAGAAGGCAGGCAGCCTTGGACCACCTTGGGGCTATGCGCCAATGAAAAAGAAGAAGTTAGCTATATTCAAACTTATTTTTTTCAATTTCATGAATTATTAATAATTTATAATACTTCTTTTATACAAAATATTACAATAAATTACCAATAATTTAATAATTAATTTAATTTTATAATGGGGCCAAATGAAACTAGGCTTAATTTATTTACATTTTTTTTTTTTTACTTTTACTCATTAATGCGCTCTGAAAAAGAACAATTCTTTAAAATAAATTGAAAAAGTACAATAATTTATTTGCATTAAAAAATATTTTATACACAAAAATATAAGTATTTTTTTGCAATAGTTATAATAAAATACAACACTTTGTCGTATTGGAATTCCTTACTTATAACGAACGCAATTGAATAAAATATTAAATAAAATAACTCAAAATTTTAAAATACTATTTGTATTAACTTTTAATGGAATAAAGTATTCAGAAAAAATAAAAATATATTAAAAGTTAAAATTCTACAGTCTTGCTGATCTCAGTATTTTATACAATAAATAACATCACATTATTTTTATCAGCTCATGAAAGTTTCATTTGGCACGATATCAATTTCTATTGTACAGAAATACGTAAAAAATTATAAATTATGACTCGTAACAATTTTTTGATTTATATATGTCTGGTGGTAAATAAAAAAAATATCTAATTTTCAGATATTGGCGAATTGAATTGAATATAATTGATTTTTGGCGAATTTTTTTGGCGATTTTTTTGTCGAATATAATTGAATTTTCTTTTATAAGAATAATCATCAGACATAACCAAAAATTAAGTGCATTCCTTTGTCTGAAAATAAAAATAAAAGCATTATTATTTGAGCTTTTTTAAAAGTATTATCATTGTAGGTTGTATTGTTATGAAAAGCTTTCTTTTTTCATACTTCGTAAAGTAAAATTTGGCGGATCAAATTAAGAGTATAATATGAAAAAACAAACATAATTTTACTCATTTAACTTAATTAAAGCAAATTTTGTCATATAATTTATATGAATAATTAAATACAATAGATTAGGATAGATTTACCCGTCGGAGCGCAGTCTTTCTTTTCTCTTGCGCTCGGTAGCTCGGTACCACGGGTTTCGGGTTCGAGTCCCATCGGTTCCATAGATGTTTGTAGTGGTTCGGAATTCACTTTAAACCGTAGGTCCCAGTCTAATAGGATCGTAGAGCGTTGTGGGGTAGTGCTAATCGCGTCCGTAGCATATCTTCAAGCTGCCCGTGCCCCCCAGGTAGTGCTAAATGGGTAACAGCGGTGCAGCCCTTGCTTATGGCATAAGGATTTACTGTCTGTATTGCCAGCTGCACTAGAAAAAAAAGGTTATATTGTATGACAAGATTTTTTCATATTTCCTAGAGTAAAATTTAGTATATCAAATTAAGAGTAAAAACAAAAGAAAAATATAATTTTACTTATTTAAAGTATATTTTATAATATTATTTATAGGAATATATAAATAAAATAGATTAAAACAGGATTACTTATGTAAGCCACATTTTGTAATGAATATTAATTAACCTATGATAACTTTCTCAAACGTTATTGATGCCAAACTCACCTAGACATCACACATAATTGACATAAACGAACTTTCTTCTAAAGTATGCTATGACTTATTTGTAATAAATGTTTATTTATACATTGAGATGAATACTTTTTAAACGTGCTGATTCTTAAATGAATAATTTTTTAAAACTTATTCCAGTTTATAAGAAATCAATACTATTTAATAAATGTTTAACTTATTATTTACTTATTATTAGTTTACTTTCTATTATTTAATAATATTTTAATTAATATTAATTTATACACATAAGAATTTTACGTTTATGATAATCCAAAATTTTCAGAAACAGATTTCATTTTATATTTTAAAAAAACGGAAAATTACCCCAATATCTTATATTTTAATATTATTTTGCAATGCAAGTAAAGGTAATTAATTTTTACTGTGGCATTTCAATATAGTGGTTTATATTGTTTGATGTTTTCAATAACAAATAGTGAATTACTTTATAAAAATTTTTATCACTGGAATTACTTTTTTTTTTTAATATAAATAATCCATAATCAATAAATGCGTCGAATTTTTATGCCATTTACTTTTGAAATACTCAGAATTATTTTATTTTTATTTTCACATAAATAAACAAAATATTGTATTCAATTTATATTGCAGCTAATTAATTAAAAAAAAAAAGTTAATTAAATTATCATGCAAAAGTTTAAATATTTTATTTTAAAATTCTAATTTTCAAAATACAATGAATATTTAAACAACAACAACAAAAAAAAAAAAAATAAGATGTGGTAATGTTTTATTTTAAAGAAGTAAAAAATATGTTCAATCGATTTTTCGATGATTTATCTATATTTTATTGACATTTATTAAACGGAATTTTTATGAAAAATATCTATCATTTAAAAAGTGGTTTAGGGCATAATAAATAAATATGATCATCATCATGATTGGCGCTACAGCCCCATGGTGGGCCAAAGCCGTCTGCCTACTGGCAGATTTCGAAACATGAGATGTTTTTTTTTTACGGGGTAGGGTTCTCAGCTATATATCCAACGTTCTACAGTCATGTTAGACTGGGACCTACAGTTTAAAGTGGATTCCGAACCACTACAAACACCTATGGCCCGGACGGGAATCGAACCCGAAACCTGTGCTACCGAGCGCCAGAGTTTAATATATCATAAATAAATAAATATCAGAAGTTTAAAATTTTAATATTGTAAACATAAAATAAATTCTCCAAAATGTTGTGATAAACAGCAGGAATCACTGCCAGAAATCCATAGGATCCAACTCCATTCTCATTTGGCAGTGCCAAAATTTTGTTTTATTTTGGCGATATGGCGCCTAAAAACCTACAAGTGCGATCGCCAGATTCTCACGACTCCCCCGCCTTACTCTTCACCGTCCGACGGCCACCTTCACTGCCATGTGCGAAACCATCAGGGGTTCACGTCTGACAACTTTCTCCTCTGTCCACACCGGATCGAGAAGTCCCAGCTGAGAGAAGTTTTTCCCGGATTTGGGAGAAGTTTCTTCGGGAGTGAGATTGGAAGAAAGCGGAGTAAGTTTGAAAAAAATTTCAGGGTATTATTTTAAAAGTATTATAAACTTTCTTGATAAAGTTATATTTATGATTCTTGCAGATGTATTTTAAATTAACTTGTATGTTTTTCGACACTTGTGGAGTTGTGTGTTTTGCCTCACGAAGTCATAATTTAAAACATATACATTGTATTGAAAATTTTTTTAATAATTCAATAATTTTTCAATTAAAAATAATTATTATTTCAAGTTTAATTTTTTGGAGAACAGAGTAAGTTTACAAAATCCATATTATTTCGAAGTATTAAAAACTTTCTGGATAAAGTTATACTTCTTGAATATTTATTTTAAATGAACTTGTATGCATTTTATATGAACTTATAGATTGAATTCATACATAATATATTAATTAATTTTTTTAATTAAAAATAATTATTTATTAAAAATAATTATTAAAAAGCTTAATTTTTTTGAAGAACTGAGTAAGTTTACAAATTCTACATCATTTTAAAGTATTATAAATATTCTTTGATAAAGTTGTACTTGTTGAATATACATTTTAAATGAACTTGTACGTATTTTATATGAATTTGTATGTTTTTCAACATTTGCGGAGTTGTGCGTTTTACCTCACGAAATCATAATTTTAAACATAACACATTAATTAAATTTTTAAATTAAAAATAATTATTTATTAAAATTTTAATTTTTTTGGAGAGTGGAGGAAGTTTACAAATTTTATATCATTTCAAAGTATTATAAACTTTCTTGATAAAGTTAAGTATAATAAAGAATAATATAAAAGTTTATAATATGAATATATAAAGCTAATATAATACTTCAATGTGTATTTTAAATGAACTTGTATGCCTTTTAACCCCTGTGGAGTTGTGTGTTTTGCACTACGATGTAATAATTTAAAACATTTTCATTGAATTCAAATGAAATTTTGTACATAAACAAATTAATAATTAATTTAAATAAATTAATAATTTGATTTTTTAATTTAAAAATAATTAATCATTAAAATATTAATTTTTTTGGAGAGCGGAGTAAGTTTACAAATTATATATTATTTCAAAGCATTATAAACTTTCTTGATAAAGTTATGCTTCTTGAATATATATTTTAAATGAACTTGTATGTATTTATATGAACTTGTATGTTTTTCAACACTTAAGGAGTTGTGTGTTTTACATCCCGAAGTAATAATTTAAAACACATATATTGAATTCAAATGAAATTAATTGTTTAATTAAAAACAATTATTTATTAAAAGATTAATTTTAAACTTTAAATGTGATAAATTTCGTAGCACTGACTAATAATTTTCTGTGATTTTGCCAAAGAACAAATTTTGCAGTATTTGTTGCTATGTTAACTTATAAATTTAAAAACTAAAATAAGAATCAAATGTTTTTAAGTTTATAAAAATTAGATTATTTCAAAATTTCGTAAACTTCTTTTATGTTATATGTGGGTTTTCTTGATTTGGTTTATATGTATTTAAATATTTGAGATGAATTTGTGTGTTTTTTATTTGTGGAGTTGTTAGTTTTGCATCACGAAGAAATAATTTAAAACACATACATTGAATTTAAGGGTAATTAATTTTTTAATTAAAATAATTATTTATTAAAAGTTTAATTTTTAACTTTTAACGAGTTAAGATTTGTAGCAAAAACTAACAATTTGTTTTCATCAATTAGAGAACAAATTTTGCAACTTTTACTATTATATTTATTGTCTTAGAAATTTTATGACTAAAATAAGAATCAATTAATTTTTAGTTTGTAAATATTAGATTATTTAAAAATTTTGTAAACTTCTTTTATATGTTATATGTAGGTTTTTTGAATTTGTTTATGTGTATTTAAATACTTGAGAGAAACTTGCCTGTTTTTAACTCTTGTGGAGTTGTATGTTTTGCATCATGACAGAAATAATTTTAAAATAATACATTGCAATAAAATCAATTCAATAACTTTTTAATTAAAAACAATTATTAAAGCTTAATTTTTAACTTTTAAGGAAATTTCAAAATAAATTTTATAATGCAGCACAAGCTAATCTTTGCTTGTAATCAGCCAGAAAACAAATTTTAAAGTTAAAATTGAATTAAAATTTTTTATTTTATTATTTCATACTTTAATAAACTTTTTTAACAAAAAATTATACATGTTTCATGAATAAGTTAATATGTATCAAAATATTTTTAAATGAATTTGATTATTTTTTCAACAACTGTAATATTTTTTTTAGCATGGGGGAAAACTTTAAAATATATGTTTTCTACGAATTTCATTATTTTTTAATTTAAATCTATTATTTATTTAAATCATCATTTTTAATTTTTAAATATTTATTCAAACTTTTCGATAAATTGAATGTGAAAACAATCGATAGTTAGTATTTCGATAATATTCTTGTTATCGATCATGTAAATAATAGCGATCATCAAATAATAACGTAGCATATTATTAATTTGGAATAAATTTTATAGCATTTGTTATTATGTTATATTAATTTCAAAATTAAAATAAGAATATAATCTCTACCAATAAAAATATTAATTGTATTTCAAGAATATTTTGAAATGCAAGTAATTTAATATCGATGATTTTTTTTTATCTGATAATACCATTTTTATTTTGTATTTGTTTAAATAATCAGTACTTTTATTTTCAATTAAAGAATACTTACAAAACTTACTTACAAATACTACTTACAAACTACTTACTTACAAATATTTATAATACTTACAAAATGCAGGTTTAAATTTGTAAACATTAAAAAAAGTACGTAAGTTTATAAATTTGCCAGAAGTAATTTTAATTTTTTTTTAATTTGATTTTTTTAATTATCCATCATTTTTTAAATATATTAATTATTACTTAATATTAATTTTTTTGATAAAAATTCTTTCTTAGAAAAATCATCAATTTAACAATTAATTATTAATTTAATTAGTTTAATTTAAACAAGCGTAAAAAAGTAAAGCTTTCAGTTTAAATGTTATTGCTTTGTAATATTCTTGAATTGAACTTGGCTAAAATATTTAAAGCTTTCATTATTATATCCGCTGAATAAATTTAAAAATAATAATAAAAAAAATATATATATATATAAAAATATATTTTAAGAAAATTACTTTAGAATATTAAACAGAATCTTAAGATTTAATTTCGAATTTCATTCATTAATGGGCGTGAATTGTGACAAAATACCTAATATAAATAATTTTAAAGAAATACATAGTAGAATATTGACTACAGGGTAATTATAATTAAAAGTCCCACTTTCAAAATACTGTAAAAAAAGAACACCTCGTCACAATGAGTTTAAATTTGAACTGAAGGTACTTGAAAAAGGGAGAAACGGTATGGCATCAAAATAAAGTTCCAAAGTGTATTAATAGATGGCGCTGTAAGCGGCATAGAGAAAGTGAATTCGACTGCGATATTTTGAATCGAATCTACTACGTATTTGGTATGAATTGCCCATTAAACCAACTGCAGTGTTCAATGTGCTTAATTGTTTCGGTTTTTTGAAGGAAAAAATGACTTCCAAGTCATTCAACAGTTGTGACACTGTTAGTGGAAAGCCCATCCACCACGGCAAGGTCATACAAAATTGGATGGAAAAAATGGAACTCTTTTTGGAACTTTTTTTGATGCCATACCATTTCCTCCTTTTCAAGTATCTTCAGTTCAAATTTGAACTCATTGTGAGAGTGATTCTTTTTTTTACACCATTTTGAAAATGGGACTTTATTATAATCACCCTGTATATCAAATAAACGGAAGATAATGTTTTTCATATTATAATGTCTACTAAAAACCGCAGGTTTATTCAAAATATTATTTTAAGTAATTACCTTTTGTAATATCTATTAAATAATAATAAATAAAAAAGATGCAATCATTTATGAAAATAAATTCCTTTAGAAATAATTAAAAAAATAAAAATAAGACTTAATTTACTTGATGTGAATACCGTTATTTTCAATTTCATCTTTAGATTTAACGAAAACATTATTTTATTTTATAATAAATCATACTAAAAATGCTTTTACGAAAATCTTGCTTTTAATATTTTTAATTTACTTAACTATTGTTTTGTCGAAAAGAATCATGTGATAGTACTACTTCATCACTTATGAATTCCAGCATGTAGAATGCAACTTCTTGTTGATAATCTTTGTTTAGATTTCAAGATTCCTCTGTTTTGAAATTTTCACCTTTGAGGCCACCTTAACTATAAACAATACTGTCATGGTCAACCATTTTTTTTCCATTCAATATCTCAGTAAATTTAATGCTTTGTTCGGTTTATTTTTTTATATTATCAATATTTTAACAGTAATTTTTATTAATTTAAAAACAATATGATTGGTAAAACTAATGTTTTTTTTTATTAAAAAATAACTAATTTGATTATTGAAAGAATCTAAGGCATCTAGTAAATAATTTTCATGAAAAATAATTAAGTATCTAAATCAGGGGTGGCGAACCCAAACGATCTTGCCCACTTTAGAAATGCATCATAACTCACCGGGCCGCATATTTGATTTAAACCCACTATAGATATTTTTTGGAGTGAAGTATTGAAACATAATGAGTTATTATTTTTGTGTTTGTTGTGTTTTTGTTCTTACATCTAAACGTAGATAACATAGTAATATTGATACTAATCGCACATTATAAAGAAATATATAACACTAAAAATGAAATATAAAAATTATATATAAATATAAACCAAATAAAAAAAAAATGAAATCATTAAAAAATATTTATTTTACTAGTACAATATTTGTTTCTCCACTCTTTCCTTAGCTTTTGCAAATCGATCTCGATTTGGATATTTGTACATCGTAATGGGTGTTGCGTCCGTTATGTTTGAACGTGTTTTGTGTTGGGGTCAATTTCATTTTCGAAAAAATGATTTGCAGGTGTAAGTTGAACCGAGTGCTAACAACTTGAACTAAGAATTTGTTTGATCTGCTATCAATAATCGACTGTGCATATCTAGGGATGGTCACTGCGTCATTGAGGTCACCCCTGATCTAATTGTTATTATTACGTTAGGAGTGTCCCATGTTAATTTTCTTAAATATGATACATAATTAGCAAGTTGTCTTAAAATCTATTAACCGAAGATTAACAATGATTGTTATTTTGCAAAATATAAAAAAGTTACTTTCATACACATGCATTGTTAGAAAAAAAAAACAACTTTACTTCTATTTCAGATCTAGAATTTATTACCAATTTTCAAATTACTATTATGTATCTTTTTTGTAAATTTTCTTGCTGATTTATTTAATTCATATGTATAAAAAAAAAGGTCGTACTTCTCTTTCTTCAATCTATCGGTCCATTTTTTAAGAAGGTCAAACTCACTTTAGTAAGACAATTACAATTTAAGGTACTTTTTATTTCGTTCTAACATGCCGTGAAGTTATGTTCACTGTAAATTTGAGCGCTCAATATGTATCATTCCAGTTGTGGATAATCTTGCTCAAATTATCAAACTTTTGCAAACATTGACAATTTTCAAAATTATGCCTATTCAGACTCATGTCTCAGTGACAACGTGCGCTGCTAGTGAACATTAGGGCTGAGGTTCAATCCGCTAGCACCGTTATTGTAAACACGGTTTCAAAAAACCAGGCATTTGCGATGTTCAACATCTTGCCTCATTAGTTGGACTACTACTCAACAGCCCATCACTGTATCTAAAATTGAGTTCTTTAGTCAGACTACCTGGTGGGAGTTTTCCTGGTTTTCTCCCATATGATACGCAAATGCGGTGTATATGTTGCTCTAAAATCCTCCCGGAAGGCACTGAGCTCCTTCTTCAGCATCACGGAGACAAGTCAGACTTCTACCTACGGATACTCCATCACAACAGAAGCATGCATGTGCTTGGTGTTGCATGGTTACATAAAAGGAAAGGTTTTCAGTTTCGGCAAATTTTATTAAGAAAAAAAAGGTTTGAGATTTTTAAATAACTCGCCTTAAATAAAACAAAAATTCTAATAATTTTTTTCATCTTTTTATAGTGTTGGTATCATTCATTTTTAATGCTGTTAGTTTGAAAAAAAGTTTAAAAAAAATGACTGGAATAATAAGAATTTTCAGGTCTATTTTTAAACAATAATTCGACCAGTACCATCTGGTTGCAATACAAATAAATTTTTAATTTATTTAATAAAGAGAGAATGAAGGCGAAGAGATCAGAGAGATATATCTAATTTTAAAGTAGCCTACAGTCTAGTTTTATGTGTACCATAAATTGTGTCCAGGTTGAAAACTGGGAATTTACATAAATGGCAAATAAACAGATGCTGAAATATATATTTACATATAAGATTAAGAACAAAATAACAGTAATTGCTAAAACGTGCTATTCTTATGTCAAGCCTAGCAATAAATATGCTTACAAAAGTAATGTGCACACATGCTATACGTCATACAATATTGTATGACTCTGGTTTAACATATCAGATAGTAATCTAAATAAATTCTAAAAAAGACGGAGGAATTTATAAAAAAACTTTATACGAATAACAGAAAACAAAAATCTTGTTCATATTACGAAAATGAAGCAATTTGCTAATCTTTTCCTTATTTTTCCATTTTCGCTCCAAAATGACACAACAGAGATTTTTATTTAAATGATACTCATAATAATTGTGTTGCGTGTTAAAATTTCCTGCTGGCGATGTTTTAGCACGGAAAGCGTTGATTAAGTTAGGCGAGTGTGTCGGACTAAATTAGGTTTGTTGTTTCTGTATTCCAGGAAATTTGCTGTTCCCCGAGAGAAAAAGGTGTGACTTGTTTTCGTAGAAGTGAACATGGTGCTTTAGTAAAGAGTTGCACTTAAATAAGGTTTACAAAAGGGACATGTCTAACGAAATATTAAAGTACATTAATCACAGAATGTACAAAAACTTGAAGAGTTTTTGACAAATTTAAATGTAACTTAGAATGGAAGATAAAACGAATAAGCTAAAAATTTTGATTTGTATAAAAGTTATATGTAGTTTATGATGAAATGAAAGACTTTCTCTATTAATAAAAATACAGATTTCGTTATTGATTCTTTGACGATTTCCAATTAAATCGAAAGTTTGGCTAAAAAATTCTATTTAACATTTTTTTCTTATTGTTAATTAATTAAGTTTTGTAGGGATTTTAGTAGGATTAGAGTATTTAATTGTTTAGACTTGGTAAATAGGATACTTATTTGTATATTGTACAATATGGTTCATTAATGATTTAAATCAGGAATGGCCAACCCAAATGATCTTGGGAGCTGCTTTTAGAAATGCATCCTAACTCCGCGGGCCGCATATAAAATATATATCCCCATATTAGATTGAGACCCACTATAGACATTTTTTGGAGTGATAAATTGAAACATAATGAGTTATTATTTTTGTGTTTACTATTATTTTTACATGTAAACTTAGATAATATAATAATAATGATACTAAAAGCACATTGTAAATAAATATGTAACACTAAAAATGAATTATAAAAATATATAAATACAAATGAAATAAAAAAATGAAATCATTAAAAAATATTTATTTTATTAGTGCTGTATTTGCTTTTCACTCTTTCACTTAGCTTTTGCAAATCGATGCGTGCGCATCATGAGTTCGAGGTAAATTGTTTAATTATTTTGCGAACTCATAACTGTAAATTCATACATAAAATCAAGCAATATCTGTCATATATTCTCAAGAATATTATTTTAAAAACAGAGTTGATTTTTGAATATATGGATGCACACATAATATATATTTTTAATACGTCGGTATTCACTACTTTGGCCGTTATAAAATAAATATATGTTGTAAAAGTGTGATAAATCTCACGGTCCGCAAAAATGTTCAAGGATGCCGCGATTTGGCCACCCTGTTTTTTAAATTAAAATCTTTTTTGTTCTAATGCAGCTGGCAAACACTTATTGGTCTTGTTCAAGCGCTGCACAGACGTTACTCACTTTGTATTACCCAGGTATAACTTGGTCGGACGCGGAGTAACAATACCCCTGCAACGCTTTACGATCTTAATAGACCGGGACCTACGATTTAAAGTGGATTCCAAACCACTGCAAACGTCCAAGTTGTGATACCGAGCTCCAGCCACTCGGCCATTCAGTCCCTCAAATGAAAATCTTTGTTGGCATCTTTTGTTTTTGTGCTGTTTTCTCTTTTATTCATACAACTCTCATATTATACATATTATATGTTTTTAAAAGGCAGATAAAAGTGCTATCTTCTGGGATAATTGTAAGGTGACATGAATTATCGGTTTAAAAAATATATTTCTCGACATTAAACCATCAAATATCAAAATAAATAATTGACTTTAACATTATAATTTTATTGATGGCAAAAATATTATGAAACAGCGATTTAATACATGCATTAAATTATTTTAACAAAGTTGAGTTGAATCTGTGGGATATTTAATATTTTCTCTTAAGGTTTTCTGATAATTTAGGTCAGTTATTCGTTCCGAAATACATCAGTTAGATATTCATTTCTACACATTTTTTCTTTTTACTGATAAGGAATCGAAACTCTTTAAATAGATGAAAACAAATCAGAAATTTAAATAAAAAAGGGTTTTGTTTGCAGTTTAAAAAAATACCACAGATGTATTTAGCTCCCAAAATAAACATAGAAGTACATATTTTGAATAAGACCACCAAGATTGCAAAATCATATTATCGGGCATATAAACAAAGAAATGGCAAATTGTCACATACAAATTCATTTTAATATTTAGTGATCCAGGATACTGTTTAAATATATAAAAACTACCGAAAATTCTGAATAAACGACGACGATTTGCCAGATTAATGGAAGAACCTTGGTTGCTTAGCAACCTCTATCTTCTGCTTTATGAATAAAGGAAATTTCTTAAGCTTTAAGACCATTGATTAGATAGAAAAAAAAGCAATATAAGTATATTATTAATTTATTTAAAAATTAATTATTCGAAATTTTTAGTAATTAATAAAAAAAATTCTGCATATATAATTTTTTTTTATATTATTATTATAATTTCAAGTAGGTAATAAAAAAAGATAAACAATAGAAGCAAACAATAACGATTGGAGGGAAATTGTGACTCAGTGGAGAAAGTGCATGGTCATTCGGAAAGGAGGATATCGGAACGTTAATGAATAATATTCAGAACAGCGCGAGGTCTTTTTGCGATTTTTAAAATCAGAAATGTCGTAATCATAGTTGCTTAGATCATTCAAAACGGAATTATTAATATTTGGAATGGAATTATAAATTTTTTTGCAGTTTTATAAACAAATTGTTTAAAACTTGGGAGGGAAAGAGCATGTCTGATATTCTCATTTCGGGAAAACCAAGGCGAATTTGTAATCATACGTAGGATTTTATTTTCAAGTCTTTGTATGATCTCGAAATTCGACGGAGCAATAGTTCCCCAAATAGGACTCGCATATGCAAGTATTGGACGCAAGTAAGCAAGATAAATGAGCTTTTTATTTTCCAAGGACATAGTAGAGTTCCTACAAACCAGCTGAGTGGATACAGTACAATTCTGAATAAAAACAACTAAAACTGAATTTCTTCTAAAGCATAATCTTTATGACAATGGAAGATGCATGCGCATTTGAATTAGTATACGACTTGATAGGTTGGAAGGTTTGCTATAACCACAGCCAAACTTGAATTTCTGCTGTCATCTCGGTACCCACTGGGATGACTTTTAGAATGACGTCAATATAAACTTCAGATGGTTTTGATGCCATCTCAGTTTCCATCTTTTAATGTCCTTTGCTACCACCTGAAATGCATCTTAGTGCCATTTCGGTATCCATCTTGAAGATGATCACAAGATGTTCTCGGGGTTAATCCGCATCCATCTTAAATGCCTCTTAGTGGGAGCTCGATATATACTTGAAACTTATGGTGCCACTTTTAGTATCCACCTTTATATTGACTTCGATGCGTCAAAATATTGCTCTCATATGAGTTTCCACCTGAGATGCTTTTCATTGCCAATTCAGTATTCACATCAAATGCCCCATTACAATAATGGGTATGATATGAGTGACGCTGTACCATTGGAATTTGTAATGAATATCTCCATGTGAACCATCTGAAATTTCTTGCTTTCCTCTTTGAATTCAGAGGAGAGATTTTACAGGATTTTATGGATGGATTTACGGAGATTTTATGGATTTATTGCGGATCTTTCCCTGACATGGACAAGACAACGTTCAATTCGACTTCATCTTCAAGATTTTGAAATAAACTGTAGGTCACGGTCTGTTTAGCCCAAAGTGTGCACAAGATGACCGTAGAGCGACAAACCAAACCAAACAAATCAAGAATTTGAACTGTGCTTTCCTAATTTGAAAATCACCAGGCTCTTTTTTGTTCTGCATCTGTTGTGGAATTCTAAGTATGTGAAAGTACGGTTCATCAATTGTCCAACTCTTGAAAGAAAAGCGAAAGATACACTACATTATTGAAATACCAGAAAATTTTAGCTCCCACGTCTCTTTGTATATGATTAAATAATTGCTTTTTTACTGATTATGAAAAGTAACAAAATTAAATAGCATAATTTAAGAAAAGTGCCGAACTCGTTATTTGAGCAAGATTCTAAGTGAAAAGGTTTATGATGTTTTAAATATTAAAAATTGTCCTATAATTGCAATAAATAATTTAAAGGATCACAGTCATAAAGATAATCTATTTATTTGCTTACCTCGAATCCGTATTATCCTTATTGAATATTTAAAGATTAATTATATACTTATGCTAAAAAAAAAAAACTATAATTTTGTCAAGCATAATTTATAAAACTGGGCCTCACTGACCAAGTGGCTAGTGCTCTGGCACTCGGTACCACAGATTTCGGGTTCGAGTACCGGTGGTGCCATGGATGTTTGTAGTGGTTCCGAATCCACTTTAAACCGTAGGTACCGGTCTAACATGATTGTAGAGCGTTGCGGAAGTATTGTTACTCCCGCGTCCGTAGCTTATCTTCAAGCTACACGCATCTCCTGGGTAATCCTAAGTGAGTAACGTCGGTGCAGCGCTTGCCTTAAGGCATCGAAGACAATTGTCTAAGTGTTTGCAATCTGCATTAGAAAAAAAGTGATTGCAATAAATAATTTAAAACAATCATAGATATAATCTATTTATTTGTTTCCTGGAATCTATATTCTCCTTATTGAATGTTTAAAGATTAATTATATACTTATGATTGGTTTGGTTTTGTCTCTCTACGGTCATCTTGTGCCCCCTTTCTAAAATAGACCGGGACATACTATTTAACGTGGATTCCGAACCAGGATTCGAACCTGAAGCCTTCGGGACAAACGGCCAGAGCGCCAGCCAGTACCAAGCCGCTACATACTTTTGATAAAATAAACTATAATTTTGTCAGTATATTCTATAAAAAACTATAATCTTGTCAAATTATACATGTTTCAACAAACATGGGACATTTAACGCACATGTGAAATTTAGACTCTAAGTGCTTTTTCTTCATTAGAACAAATATAAATAATAATTAAAAAACAACAACAACCATGTACTTTTTTAAGCTGAAATCTATATATGGAGAAATAAATTCAAGTACAATACTCACATTGAAGATTAAGACTCTGTAAATACAGCCCAAGTAGATATTAATGCATTTACTTGGTCTGGAATCACTGCATATCTGATAAACTTCTAACGTACCATGAATCTCGTACCTTCATAACATATCTGTTCCGCCAGAGAGGGTTTGCAGCTGACGGATTCATGCATCAAAGACTGTAGCAATGCATTATTTTTATGACATAGTATGTCTGCATGCAATATAGTAAGCAGTACTTATGTTCTTTTATTGCATTGCAATATTAAATTTCCACATTGTAACTGATGAAATATGTTGGAATACGCTACATTTGGTCGCAGTGCAGAAGAAATTGAGATACTTCTATTAAATGTACGAATATTATTTTTTCCTTATATAAGATAAGGCAGATGAAAAGCACTTGGACAATTATGGAATTTTTGTCTATGTTTAGCAGAATATCGGGTATGTCTTTTTAACTAACTCTTTAACAAGTATAATCTTTTAAGATTGGCATTAAACATTATATTACATTAGCATAAAAGAAATAAGTGTAGGAAGTAATAAGATATGTGCATTGCTTTATAAAAGTGGGTTTGAATAGGATACTAAAATAACACGTCATAGAAAGGCATCCAATCAGAAGCCAAATCTTTTGTCCATTCAGGTTTCCGATTGGTTGAGGTTCTATAATGGGAGATTTTAATATCCGTTGGAATAACAACTTAACCTACAAGGATATTTTTTAAAAATTCCTTTTTATATAAAAAGTATAAAGGAATTACATTTGAAACGAGATATTATTTTTTTATTTTTAGTGAGAAGGAATTTAAAAACTTTTCTGTATACACTTATTGACAAATTTTTGTATTAGCATGTACGTGGAATGTTTCTGCAATACAAATAAAAAAAAACATCCTTACTAACATCCTAATTAAACATCCTAACATACTTACTTATTACTTAACAACCTCACATTATCCCCTCCTTACCATTCTTACTAAACATCCTACTTACTACTAACAAAACATCCTTAATCATATTAATTAACATCCTAAACATCCTTACTACTACTTATTTACTTTTAAAAGGAATTTTTACTAACTGGTAAAAATACCAATATATTTTATTTTCGAGAAGAGAAGTGAAGAATGAAAAGCGGTGGACAAACTTTATCATTCCTTTTTTCATATAATCTAGAATTTAATTTAAAAACTGTAACTATTTTGATGGACCATTTTATTTATGATCGAAAACTTCAAAGAAAATGTTTCAAATGGAAAATAAGAAAAAGTTACTGCTTTAGTCAAAATGCTGATGCTTTCCTTTGCATAAAAATTTTGCATTTTATTCTACATAAAAGGTATTACTTTAAGAAATAAGTTATTTAAATTGTCTAACTCTTAAATAAAGACCCGATGTAGCCTTTTGGATTTACATTCGATTTTTTGACTGAAAGTGCTCACCTTTAAACTTGTCAGTTGAGGTCTTGCTTTAGCCTTAGGTAGCTAAAACGTTAATCTTTTTTCTTTTGCAGAAAAAATTTACATTTTCTTTTACATAGAAGGTATTATTTTAAAAAAAGTTAGTTAAACTCTCTAACTTTTAAAAGTGCCTGATGTTGGTTGTAGGTTTTTCGTTGGAATATTGATTAGATATGCTCAGTTGCAAACCTCTTAAGTGAGAAAAAGAGAAAGTCCCGTTTGTGCGTTAGCCAAAGCGTTAAACCTTTTCTTTTGCACAAAACATTTTGTATTTTTATCCCACATAGGAGATATTTAAAAAAAATTACTAAAGATGTCAAATTTTTAAGTATGTCTAATATAAATTGTGGATTTTCCTTCGGAATTTTGATTGGTGAGCTCAGTTCCATACCTATCAAATGAACCAAAGACAGAGTTCATGGTTTCTCGTTAGCAAAAACGTTAATTTTATTGTTTTGAATAATAAAATTAATGTTTATACATACAATATACATTTTATTCTAAATAGGGCGTGTTACTTAAAATAAATTAGGTAAATGGTCTAATTTTTAATATAGGCTGTAGATTTTGCAATAGATTTCTGACTACTAGTACTACACCACATCACTGTGCCTAGAGCTGAGTTGCTTGCTTTACAGTTTGGGAATGATGTGGGTGAAAGAAATCTGATTGCGCACTGTGGCGCTCCATGGTCATATGAGACCGACCTACGGCTAAAGTAGATTCTGAACTACTATAAACATCCATGGCACCACCGGAGCTCGAGCCCTAAATCTGTGGTTCCAGAGTGCCAGAGCGCTAGCCACAGGCTCATTCAGGCTCCCGAACAATCGAATATATAACAACAAATATAAATGGAACATCTGTTAAGAATAATTAGCTTACCAAGATACATTTGCGATAAATTTTATAAAGAGATATAAATTGGCAATGTCTTTATTGCATAATTAGTGAGTTTAATCATAGAAGAAAAGACAATTGTCTTAGATATTTGTGACAGCTGTTGTACAGTATTCTTTCCTTTTTAACTATTCAACTATTTTTTCAATCTTTATTGAATATTCCATTTATTAATTTTCATTATATTTTTTTTTTAAATTATATATATAATTAATTATCTAATTATTAATTAAAAAAATATCCTTTAAAATGAGATTTGTGCAAAAATATATTGATCCAACATTTTATTGTTATAACATATTTTAATTTAACGTGTTTTATCCTCAAGGATTATTTTTTGACATCTGAACACTTCTTCAACATCTGTTTTGACGTTTTGATTTTCGATAATGCAGGAATAATAGGAAAATCAATTTTCCAATAGATTTATTTTTTTAATGCTTTAAAATCCCTCGAAGAACTAAACCCATTTCTATTGAACATGTAGTAGAATTTAAGCACAATAGTTGAATGACTTATTTGTCATTTTATGATAACAATAGAAATTTCAATAGCTTCACGTGCTCTTGTAATTGGAAAAGAAATATTTTCTTATTATGAAACCAATGTTCAGAATTCAAATGCAAAAATGGATAAAAACATTTTTAAATCGAGATAAAACAGAATTATTGTTTCGATTGTTTCTTCATGTATGTGTCAAAAATAGATGACTCGTATTGTTAGTATTTCATCATAAGAGTAATAGAAATACAGTGATTTAATTCTTAAATATTATTGATTTTTCATCACTAATATTTGTAGAGAATTTAAAATTAATTTATAATTTTATTTATTAATCTTAAACATTACAAATAATAATTTTTTTTTTTAATTTTATATTTTTAAGCAAATAAAAATTATTCTGACCCCATTTTATGTATTGTTTTGGATTTCTATTAAAACTCAAAGAAATTGATTTAATGAAAAAGTGAATTTTTAACGAAATCTTCCATTTTTTTGTTAGATTTAGTGAAATATTTTTATTTGGAATTAAAAAAACATATAGTTCAATCTCAAGTTAGAAATAGTTATCACAGTTTCGTATTCGTTCCATTTCATACGTTACTTATCAAAAATAATTTTAATATTGGAATTGGTGTTTTCCATAAGCGCTTTGAAAATAACTTGAATCCTATCTTAGTTTAAACATAATATAAAATTTTTTTAAAGTCAATTTCTACTTTTTCACTCTTATTGCAGAAAAGTCTTTTACAAATAAAGTTGAAATTTTCCTCTTACATCTGGCGCCATCTATTATTAGATACATGCAACTTAAATCTAAACAGGATAGCCCTAAGGCTGGAAAGTTTGGAGACCCCTGGTCTAGACCATGAC